>UFQX01000523.1:974982-987868 GCA_900497675.1 Arapaima gigas | reverse complement strand
TAAAAACCCCCCCCCCCCCCCCCATCGCCAGTTTGGGTCTTTCAGCACCCTTCCCATTCTCCCGCTTGCTGTTCTGTTCTGGCATAGAAAAAAAGTCTGATATACAGTACATGTGGTGACAAATTATATATCACTCAAATATGCAACCCTTAAATGTTTTGCATTTAGTGGCCAAACTGTCCTGCTTGTGCCATTCAGTTAGTGTGATGCCTGTTATGGGGCGTAATTACGTCCTGTGCGATGCAACTACTTGTGCATTTCCAAGTCTTATTTCAAACACTGATGTAGAAATTTTGAACACACTAAGTGGCCGTTTTTGAAGTTTAATGAACCTGACACTTTAAAAACCTCACTTAGGGCGAGAACTGTGACTACCAAATTTCAAGTGTGTGGCTTGTGAAACAAAGCTGTGTAATAAAGAACAAACAAACAAACAAACATAGACTGAGCTTTATAGATATAGAATTTTTTATGTCTTTCTGTGTGAGCACAGTAAGTTGTCTTGAACATCAGTACCGAACAGCCATCTATTCAGTATTATGCATTCAGTTATTTAGTTGAAAATGGTACAACATTTGCCCATTAAATCTAGCACATATTTTTACACTTCTACTTTTCCAAAAATATATAATATAATATAATATAAAAACAGAAACAGTGCTGCAGGACTATAACAATAACTAGATCATTTGTTAAAAGGGACAAAGCTAACAAAACCCTAAATGTTGTTTTAATGAGCCAACTTTTCAGTGTTACGTAATTTGTAATCCTTTGTTACAAACAAACAGCTAAACTTTTTTCCCCAGATAAAATCAGGAAAAAAGATATATATACCAACCTTAAGAATTACAAGAGATGAGTGACCTTCTACACTTAGATTCAGCATGCCAGCAATATTCAGAAATGTTATACTGTATGTTAATGTGAAATATTAATTTTTTTTTATTATACAGGACTGATTTGGCTTTGTGTCCTAATTAAAAAATTAAATCAAAACTGAAATGCTTTTCTCACGCTCAGTAATTTTCATAAACAAACAGTATACAAGAGCACTGTAGTTGCATTTTTCAGTTGTCATTTTACTTTTATCCCAAAGACCTAAAGAGAAACAAAAAAGCATCCTTTGAATACTATGTACAATCCTGCAGGACATTGGAAGGTGTTGGTTTTCAGAATGTCTCTTCTCTTACCCAAGCCTGCCCTCGTCGTAGGAGAGCTTGTTTTACCCTGATCTGCATGCAGACATTTTAATTTGCCTCCAATCTCCCCCGCCGCCATCACTTGCTCCTCTCTTCCTGCATTCGCTGACTGTGCTGGTTTGCTACAGGCTGCTGCTGCCACACGTTTCTCCCTGGCATTCTGCGCTGCTGTGTACCAGGTAAGCGAAAATCCGCACGCCTCCTCACACACCATGGACAAAGTGGGCAGAAAGACGGCAGATACGGGCGTCATCCAAGTTGGCTTCCTCTTTTTTGTGGTGTATTAACGTGCCTTCGTGCTAGAAAGGGTGTTGTAGCTGGCTGTGGAGAGACCTCCAGGAGTGAGAAAGGAGAGCGGCGTGTCCACTTGCCAATGAGTGCAGATGCTGTCTGGTCTCGGTTCCTCCTTGAAGGCTGTCCAAGCATTCGCTCATGGAAATGAAAGGATGGCAGGTTTCCAGGACTTTACTATAGCTCTCGTCTCTTTCTCTTGTTGGAATTTGTTGGTTTTGGCTTAACTTTTGTTTGTCTTAATGGGTGGTGACCCTCACAATATCGTACTATGTCTGGTACTCCTCGCTGTCTGCTGCAGAAAAGTGGTGCTACAGCAACAATGGGGAACGAGCCTCCATTTACAGCCACCAGTGTAGCACTTTCGCCTGCCAATGGTAGACGCAAGTGGGGGGTGCCTTGGCTCACTCTTTTCCTTTGTTGTTCTATCTACTGGTTGACAGTGATAGTATTTAGGTTTTACTTTGTATAACCGCAGTCGTGTTGTAATGACCAGCCCCCATTGGAGAGCTAAGTTTCAGTGCTTGGCACAGTGGTGTTGGACTCGTCTGAGCAGCAACATGCATCTTGTGCCGCGTGCGCCTTGAGTGTTATTTAATGCAAGACATACCCTCAGCATTTCTGCATCCTGACTTCTTCCTAGAGTGCGAACTGAACTGTGAACTCCTTCTTTGTGTTAGTGAATTCTGTTCCCAAACGTGCGATAAAAATTCGTCTCATGGAGAGAACATAGCGAAGGCTGCTTATCCATCAATCCCTCCTTTCATGCAGTTCCACCCATTTCGTCGCTCTGGTTGGGTGCAGGCCAAGGAAGCAGAGTGGCGCCTGTCCGGCTGAGGTGTAATTTGGATTTGATCGGTACATGCCGGTCGCCCGTGTTCTGCAAACAACAGTGACGGCGTCGCGTCAAAGGCATCGCCATGCCATTAATGTCTGTGGTATCGCCTCTGGTCCAGACTGCTGTCTGAGATCTCCCGCCTGGGACACCACACAAAGAGAGGAGCACTGGGATTGAACAATGCTGTAGGAAAACCCTGGCATCTTTTTGGCATTGCTGTCTTAATTGATTTGTTCTTCAAGGCAGCATCTTCCCCCTTTTGCCTTCTTTGTCTCCCTTTATTCGCAGTCTGCTGGAAAATCTTTTTTTTTTCCTGTTTTTGTCTCTTTCTGTTTCCCTCATAGTCTGCAGCTCACCCCCTTTTGTCAGAATCACGCGTGGTACCGCCGCATCGGCTCCGTGCCAAGTCCGTCTAATTGAGATGAAGCATATGCAGAGTTGCCCTGTTTTCAGCTGATGACAGCTGCAAACAATTGTTTGTCATGCTTGCTCTTCATGGGTGAAGAGGTGGCCATGGGAGAATTCTGGGATCTTAAGCCCATAGGTCTGCAGGCACTTTGTTGAACACTCAGTCAATCTGGATGGAGGCAGCCATCAGTGTTGTGTTTTGAAATTTTCTGGTACATTTATTTCTTCTTTGTGTGGTCCTTTTGTGTGCTTGTGCACAGGTGTGTGTTTTCGGGAGATCACGCGCTCCTCTTTTTTCGTACGTTTCTGGGTTGAGAACATGTGGCATTGAGCGGTGGTCTCTGATGATGGTGATACCACTGACATGAGGGCTGAGCGAGACAGGCAGAGAAAAATTTTAGTTCTTATTGTCCCCCCCCCCTTTTTTTATTTCTTATTTTCTTTTAATGAAATGATGGCATTATGGAATATCGGTAACTTCAGAAGCTCCATTTTTTTCTGCTGTGTTTTTTACCTTCTCAGTGGCACCACAGTGTGGTTCACCGGCACCGCAAGAGGTCAAGGATGAAATGCCTTTCTGGATATTTTCCTCAGTACGGTCCCAAGTCGGCAAAAGTAAAGTAGATGTGGACCATGAACACGCCAACCCCACTGAATAGTTTAGTCATATATAACCAACAGAGAGACCTCCTGACTGGGCATTTGGCGTCTGTCCAAACCTGTCGCCTTGAGGAACAAGATCCCACAAGCTGAGTCTTTCCATGGGTGCTGAAAACCAAGTTAGGCCTGCAGTTCATCTCTTCGTGCAGCTTAGTGTGGGCAAGGCTGATAGGACTAATATTAGACCAGTTTCTGTAAAGCAAAACATTGGCTTAGCCTAGTTCTTTTCATATAGTTCATCTAGTTTGTTCATTCAAAATGTTTTCTGCATTGTTTTCTCTTTTTTCCTCTATAATTTTAATGTTTAAAAGGATTTTGTTTGAGTTCAGCAGCTCCACTTCATTGTTGCAAAGCTTGACTCCTCGCTTGCTTAGAATTACCACTGAATATATTTATTGTTATATACAGCAGTACCTTGTTTATCGCTACCTCCTATAACGCTGTTTCACCGTAGTATTTTTTTCTCTTTCTTTTATTTTAGCCTTTTCAGTACAGTCCATCCTTGATGTACAGACTGTGGATTTTGCAGACAGTTGCAAACATATTACATGAAAAAACAGAAAAATTGTGCATATTGAAAAAAACTTTATCCATTATATAAGACTCATTTTTTTATATAAAATAAAAAATAACTAAGTAACTAATTTTTAATATTGTTTTGGAGAAAATAACTTCAAACATACATAAAATGTTTTAAACAATTTTGATATCGTGTCTCAAAAAACAGTCATCTGACCATTTCCATTCTTACTGAAGGCAGCGATGCGCCAGTCCCCTCGTAGTGGCACTCTGATCGACCCGTGTCTGTGCCTTATTCGCTGCTTTTTGTGTGCAGTTCACTACTGTATGTATGTTTCAGTTACAGTACCAACTTTGTTTAATTTTTATTAGGCACATGACATGACCATTACACACTGCATTAGGTTATAAACGTTACTGTAGTGCAGTACTATACAGCACCATCGTCAAAAAATATTATGTTTAAATTACTTTACCATATAGTCTAGAATGGACTGTAACCTGTCACAATAATTTACCCTATTTTTTTAAAAAATCCAAAAGATATTTAAAACAAATTTTGGCAGTGCTATGTTTGAGATCCACAAAACAGGCTGTTGTCTGTTTATTTGCTATTATTAAAGGTGTAACTAATGTATATTGTATTATGTTGTGCACGCACATTTTTCAAGTTCCATTTATGCGATATACTGTATTAATGACCTCTTCCAGTGCTGTTTCATCACACGTTCCAGTTCTGATGAACACATCTACAGCGCTAAAGGTATTGCTATACAATACAATACAGTACAATATAATATAATATATGCACAGCAATACCTCTACCATATTAATATACATACATGTAAATGCAGCTTATTTTGAAATGTAGGGAGTACAGATGACAAACCTGGTAGTGCTTGTTAGTGGCTTCTCTAAATCCAAGCATCCGCAGCCTTGAGATGCTGATACTTTGCTCCACATCCCCCTCTAGTGAGTTGAGAAACGCTGCACAAGCGAACGCGCCGCATGCAGATGAACTTGCCAAGGAGCAAAGTGGCTTCCGACCACTTCCGAAGACCAAGCGCCACATGGCTGACACTGGGCCAAAATAACAGCCGTTTGGCTCCATATGTCTGCTCTGCTAGCAGCCAGCAATGTAAACATGCAGCCGTTTGGAGTTGCACGCCTCTACAGCGTATAATCCGAGACGCTAATAGGGTTGTCTGCTCCTGACAGCTATGGAAGGTTACTACTTTGGAGCAGGCAAACAGAAGGACCTCATTTAAACAATTAGCTCACTTTGGTTCTGCTTACAATGATTCGGTCTTCAGGCCAAAAGTATTAATGAGGTTAGTAATGAGGTTTGTAAATAACTGCATGTTAACCGCTGATAAACCAGTAGTAGGGAATGTGGACTGTGACACTGGTGTTCACACACACAAAAAGCGAGCGCTGACAACTTGAGTTTAAATGCACAGTTTTGAAGTTGAGATGAAAGCAAATCCTCAGCACCCTCGACTTCATTGTTACTTCAAAGGGAAATTTCATTAAAAATACTTAAGAGCTGGCTTTTGAATTGACCATTAAGTGCTTTACCTCAATTTAGTTCCAGTACATTCACTTTATTGCAGATAACAGATTTAAGTCAAAGGATTTTTCATAAAAAGCACATTATTTTTGTCAATCTGTTTCCAGCCGAGTGCCAGCTCAACACCTTATTATAAGTGTTGTAAGGCTGGTAAGATCCAAAAAAGGGGAATTGATTTCACTTTTTCTGGACACAGGAATAAGTTGGTCTTCTCTAACTGCTCCGAAGTGCATGTTCTGTTTGACTAAATTCCAGGGTGTGAAAATTAAATGTAATTTGAGGGGCAGTGTGTCAAGGTTTATCGTGATCGAGGTGTGGGTGCCACATGCAAATGAGACCAAGTGCAAGAAATGCAAGGGACTGACCGAGTGCAGAAAGTTAAACCTTCAAAATATTAATTCTGACTGCAATTCCAAACACGATTGTGTGTATTCATCCTTGAAATTTCTGCATAGACCTTCCACCTGGTCTACATTGTCCCTGATATTGTCACCACAAGAGAAGCACCCCTGTAAAACGCCCAAAGATTGACGGTTCCGGTTCCAGTGTAGTGGAACGAGCGCCCTCTCTCCCTCGGAACTGGTGAATCCCCCTCAACATTCAACAAGCATCTCAAAACACATCTTTTCCAGGCCCACTTCGGCCCTGGTCTCCTGTCCACTCTGTAACTTACACTACATGATCTGTCGCACTACCTATCGTTCTACAGTATGTACAGCTAATTCACGCTGGCGAAAAACCGGAATTGGACACACTGCTTGAAGAATCGTGTTTGCATCTTTATCTGTTTACCTGTTAGTAAAAAGCAGTTTTATTTAGTCGGAGATGGATGTGGCTTTGGAGGAAAGTAAATGTCTCTGATATGCAGCCAGGCCACGATGAGGAGAATTTGAGCTGGGAACAGTGGCACATTCGGTTTCAGCTTTTCAATTTCGTTGTCATCGTTCACAGAACATTACTTCTGAATGAGAGCACAGCAGCAAGCGCTGCCATCACATAGAAACACCATCGCATCTATAAATGTAGCTATTTTCTACACTGGTGGCTGTGGTTTGTTCCAAAAAATATACAAACTGCACTAACGTATTTTACAAATAATAATAATAATAATAATAATGGTCCACATTGCATAACAGTGGTCCACAGCCTTCTGAACTACTGTCTTAGCGTATTTAATTTTTTTCCTGTTGCGGCGATGATTTTCTCCTGTGATCAGTATATCTCTAATAATTAGCATAAGAATTTGCATAACAGCATGTTGGCAGTTGCGTGAATGCAGTGTGGATCAAAATCTCTCTGATAATTACGTTTTCTCTGTGCGCACGGACATGAACAGTTCATTTTTGGCTGTATCCCTCCTCAGAGGCTTCTCACTTTTGACTAGTGTTTGGATGATCCCTGCTGGAATGAGTCAGTGTTTGGATGAAGGGTAGAGGAGTGAATTACATTACAGCTGAGACCGTGTGATAGTGTCTTGGTTGTTGATCAGCAGACTTGTTTTCGTTGCTTTTATCTCCGACGTTTGTTGCATATCTTCCCTGCTTGCTGGTTATGTTTAAATATTGACTTTGTTTTGGGTTAGTGTCATTACATAAAAGCCAAGCTCGACCCGATTAGCAAGTTAATACGTTTTTAAGCTTAGTCACTGAATTTTATTAGATTTACATTAGATTCACTCATTTGTCAACATTAAATTGGTGTCTTTATAGACCCATATATACAGCTGATTCATTTTTGCCTGACCAATTGATAGAGGAGGGAATAAGATTTGAACCTGCAGCCTACGGGTCCACGGGCAGCAGCTCTAACCACCGTATGACCTGCGCTGCCTTGCTCAGGTTACCCAAGTAATTGCTTGGGTTCCAGGGAAAATATTTAATATGTAATATTTGTGGAACATATCCTGGGGTGTACACTTTGCTTCTATACAACTGTGGTGAAATGACTGAGCAGTGACTACTGCTTTTTCATCATCCAGATTTTCTAGTCTGAATAGAAGTCAAGTGCCCTGACAGTGAAAGGGGAAAGTGTTCTACAAAGTGCCCCATCTGTGAGTATTTTACCAACTGAATCTCTTTCCACAACAGTAAGAAAAATCAAATAAAGAATTATCCACATTTTGTGTGATCGCTGATTCATTTGGGCAAAAACACCAGTCTGAGAACTGCTGTAGAAAAAGGAAATCTAGCCATTATCATCACATTCACATGGATGAAATGCAGTAACAAACTTGCGCGCGTGCGCGCGCACACACACAAGTCTAGATCCTCACTGTGCTACAACACAACCTTGATCCTTGACCTCTGCTGTAATGAATACCCAAGAGCCTTGATGTCTCGGTCTAATGCACAGCAAATGTACCAATACACCATTGCACTTTTTGCTCACTGTGCAGACGAAAACACACACAGCTTGCATTTATCTGTAAAACACCCTCACACAACATCCTCTCAGCAGACTTCTGTTATTTGAATGTAAAAGTTACCCGTTTTGTCTGCAGGACAAAGCTTGTAGGGTCTTCTGGTGCCAAGTAATGTGTGTTTATCATATGCTGTCAAATTTCTCATGTTGTGTTTCTGCTGGCAGATTATGAAAAGCAGCTCCTTCTTCATCCAAGACATTGTGAGAGAGGAG
The DNA here is from genome assembly GCA_900497675.1 of Arapaima gigas. NCBI lineage: Eukaryota > Metazoa > Chordata > Actinopteri > Osteoglossiformes > Osteoglossidae > Arapaima > Arapaima gigas. The sequence continues at coordinate 979,749 of UFQX01000523.1, read as the reverse complement.
ACAGACTGTGACGGTGCACAGGTAGGCCCCTGCCTTGTAGGGCACTGAAACTTCTTCTGCAATCTTTTCTGCCACGGTCTGTGGAGAACTGCTCCTCATACGCACACATTTGCCGGTAACATGGAACCCCTTTCCCAGAAAGTGAAATATTTTACAAGTCATTGGAAAGGAAAAATGTTGAACAGTACTAATATATCTAGAAAGGCATCATATTAAGCTGTGTTTCAATTTAGGACTTTATAGTATGTGTCCCACTCATATAATTTATACATAAATCACAGCATGCACTACATTGCCAAAAGATGTAGATGCAATGAAATGTTTTAGATAATGGAAGAATGGTAACATATTCCACACATGGTGATGAGTTTGCTGCCAGGGCCGGAGGTCAGTGTCCATCACTCTCCTCCGGCTGCTGCAAAGCTGCTCCATCCTACTTTAGGAGCGGACTGGCTGCTTCTGTATGCTGCTCTCGTATCCACTTTGTGTTCCATTCTCTAACCGTGAGTCACGATTGCAGCTAAAATAAACCTAGATTTCACAGCTAAACTACGTGGTCACTTTTACTTTGCTAGTAAATACTATGTAAGCAGTCAGCTGTAACCAAGTGGTCGGCTCCCATCTGATAGCCATCATTACCCAAATAATAGACAGTTTCTCTCTCATTCCCAGGCCAGGAACATAGACTATTGAGCCTCACTGTATATGAAACAAGGAGAACTTTTGACCTCCACATAGACTGAGCTGGACTCAAAACCATGTTCAGTGAGGCACCAGTACTAACCACTGCAACACCTTGTCCTCCTGGTGTATAATTTAATGGCTTTTAATGCTTAAAAAAATGTACTCCTTGCCTAATTTATCTCCACAAAGGCAGGTTCACTAAGATGACAATGATCGTAAGAAAAATGCATATAATAGATGCGGTAATAGTTGCTCATGTTCATGAATATTTCCATTCAATGGCAAAGTGGATAATTGTTTAGTGTCCTCTAGTGTCCTCAGTGTGTAAATGATTCCTGCTTCTGTAAAGACCAGCAGAGGTTACGTGCAGAATAATGATGATGTTCTACTCAAAAAATACACATTTTATTTAGAAATTGTTTATTATACCAACACTGAATATTTTATATGTTCAATTATGTTTTCATGATACTATTAAAAATGTAGAGGGAAATGTATACAATAAGTATGACAGGAATATGGAATACACATTTTTTTTGCCCTGAATATTGTATGTGTGAACTATTCCCTTCACTTGTGTGCGTGTGAGAGAGAGAGAGAGAGGCTGCTGTCGTCCATGCCCTGTGCTGCTCTCTGCAGTGCTGCCTGAGGAGGGCAAAACCACACGTTCCATCCATTGCCGCTGGCTGGCCCTCCTGTGACCAGCGCTGTGCGCAGAATTTCAATGAGCCCCTCTCCTCTGCCGGCGTGCAGTCGGCTGCAGGCGCGCTTCTCCGCGTGTGTGTTTATGTCACTCTTTGTGTCTAGCCTAGCACCCTATGATTCCACGGTAGCTTCCAGACCACCATGAGCCTGAGCAGGATTAAGGGGTTAATGATAATGGATAAGTGGATGGAACCTTTATTATGATGGCAGTCGTCGTTTTGCACCAAATATCTTAAAATTATACTTGCATTGTCTACTGGACCATCAGACTAGTATCGGAATGACTTTATTCACCTGCCAATGAAATTTTGAGCAAATTACCCATTGCAGATGGTTCCTGGGAGGCTTTGCTGGAATTGCTTATGGATACGTCCCAAAATGCGTGACTAAGACTCCAAACACAATAGTCGTTCACGTTCACTTAATAAAATGGTGTCATGCACCGCTCCTGTTGCCCGTCCAAAAGTTTGCTTTTGGAAAAAAGATGTGTTGAATGTAGATGAAAGCCGACCTTACCCTGGTAATGTTAATCTGTGAATCTGTGGGTATAAATCCTCGCTTAGGGTTTCTACACACAGGGACACGGGGTGAGCAGGGCGAGCACTGCAGTGTGTGTCGTTCAGGCGGCCTGTGTTAATTCACAGCGAGAAGCGTTTTGTGGGGATTTGTGGGTTCAGGGCGGGGAACGGGGAGTGTGACAAGGCTGACTCCCACCCTCGACACACACACACACACACACACACACAATGGAGGATCCAACAGTCTCCCACAGCACGGCGCAGACATGCGGGCGAGTGGCGGAATGGGTGTGTTGGCTCGCAGGGGCTGTGCCCACGCGTGTGTGTGTGTTGTGTGCGCGGTGCGTGTGAGAGGACAGACAGCACGGATCGCGCCTGGCCGCGGCCGCAGGGACAGCCAGCAGCTGCACTGATTTAGCTATTAACAAAGAGGAGCATTCAAATGAAGTTGGCGCCGTTCCAGGCGAGGCGGGACTGTAGCAGAAAGGCTGATGAATATTCATTAAAATCCTGGCATTTCTGCAGAGCTGTTCACACTGCAGAGCTCCCTCTCTCTCTCTCTTTTTCTCACCCACTCACTCTCTCCCTGTTCTGTATGTTCATTTGTATGTGGAGTGTCACCTGCACTTGGAATATGCCATTAGATTGGCAGCACTGTGACTGGTAGAGGTGGCAGCACCACCCCCACCCCCAAGTGACTGACCCCTGCTGTCCCTCCGCCACCCCTTGGCCAGCTCTCCCACCGCATGGTCTGTCTTCTTCAGTGACTTTTGGGAGTCTCTGGGTCGTACCGCTGAGCCACGTGATTCGTGACCCTGGTCATGTGACAATGTACCGATGCTCACGACAACATGTGACACCCCCCCCCTTTCCTCATAAGTGGGGGGGGGGGGAGTTGAAGTAGAGAAAAAGCGCTCTTTTCCTTACGTGTGTCACCTGCCCTTCCCCAGCCTAGCTCTTACCTTGGTGTACTAGGGTACGGCTGTGCGGCGCAGACTGCGTGGAGCTGGTGGAGAGGCTGTGCCACAGAAGTCGAGCGTGGGAAGAGCCGCCCCCCTCCCCACCCCACCCCGGTTCCTGCGCCGCTGCTTCCAAACCGGTAAGATAACTGATACTCGGGGCTATTAATTAGCGCAGCTTTTGCGGGGCGGCTCATTAGCATGCGTGGCGCGCGCCGTAAACACGCACGCTGCTTCATCAAACAAACGGGAGGGCGCGCCGTCAATGGGAGCCGCTGTCAAGCCGGGGCGGTCGTGCGGGACGCTTCGTTACGGCCGTTTGAAATGTTGTTGCTGGGTTTTTTTTTTTTTAAACACTCTTTTGTAATGAACATAAAACACCCCACACGTCTCGTCCGCGGAGCTGTTTGAAATAAGTTTAGCCACTTTTCCTTGCTGCGTTTTTGGAGGGAAATGGTCTTGAATTGTTGTGGATTTTATTGCTCTTCTTAAAACGTCAACTCCTTGTACTGCGTTCTGACTTTCTCCATCTGGGGAGGGTTCATTGTGCGACGGTGCGAGACATTTCCATTAGTGTTTCTTTCTGTTCGCGTCATTGGTTTTCAGTTAAGCTGTAAAAACCGTTTGGATGATTTTGCTCACAGCGACCGAGAAGTGGAAACGCAGCGTAGAGAATAAAGTAATGAAGGTGAACTGTGGATTACCAGGACTGTTGACGGTAACCTAGTTAGTGGTCCTGCTGCATTGATGTGCAGGTTTTGGAGAAGCGGCTGACAGACGTGAGTCGTGCGGCGCTTTTTACGCGTGTGCCGCTGCCGGTGTGCTGGGGCTCAGCTGCACTCGCACCCCCACGCAAGAAGGGGATCTGACCCGCTTCGGTACTGGTGCCGCTGGTACCACTTCCGGCGACCACCTATGAGTGGCAGTACAGCGGTGCTGGTCCCACTTCTGTAGAGGAGCTGTTCATAGGCGCACCGCGTCTCGCTCGTTCCTCTAAGCCGAAGCCAGACTGTGATCGCAACCCCCCCCCCTGCGCACAGCGCCATCCGAGCTGCTGTCAGTTCCTGCATCTCCCCCCCCTCGAAGGCTCTCCTGCAGTGCAGCGAACGCTGGGCTGATGATGATGCGGGAGGTGGCGTGGCTCCTCCCCTGGGGCGACGGGTCCCGGTCTTTGTCGCCTCTCAAACGTCTGTGTCCCTCCCTGCCTTCCCAGGGAAAAGCCGAGATCTGCAAAGTGCCAACCTGGACTGTGTGGGTTTATGTGTGTGTGTGTGTGTGTGTGTGTGTGTGTGTGTGTGTGTGTGTGTGTGTGTGTGTGTTTTAATACATTGTATAATAGGGGGATTGGACTTTGTGTCAGGAAGCCATCAGCTGTCCGCATCTCGCCAGTCTTACCTCTGTCCCACTAACTTCTTGTCTTTTCCTTTTCATTCAGCATATTTCACTGGGTCTCCCTCCTTCTGCTGTGAGATGGAAGCTCCCAGAAGTCACTTTCTAATCGCAGAACCATAGAGGAGTGAGGCATGGAGAGGAGGACACTTGGGGAATTGCTCTAATGGAAATGGTTACAATTTAGGATTGATTAAGAAATTAGCATTTCGTAGGAAAAAAAGGATATTTCTTAATACCTAAATCTAGCCCACAGTTAATTTTCTAATTTTTATTATTACTTATAGACGATTTTTCCCCTGGAGTGCAACGTGAGGCCAACTTAAAATCGGAGTAAACTGCCAGTAAACGGGAAAGTTGGTTAGCACATTTTAGCCAGATTTGCTTGTGTATTCAGTTAATGAATATGACTAAACTCTCATCCGAAGTTTTTACACATTAGATTAACACTACATGATTTTGAGTTTTTTTTTTTTTTTTTTTTTTTTTTTTTTTTTTTTTTTTTTTTTTTT
>UFQX01000523.1:943380-961028 GCA_900497675.1 Arapaima gigas | reverse complement strand
TTCCACGTACCTGGGTCAGTAAAAAAAAAAAAAAAAAAAAAAAAAAAAAATTGTAATTTCTGCATTTTGCAGTTTAGATGCTAGTCTGCTATTTGCTTACTACTGTTACTATTTATTTTATCTTTTTTGGATATAGGAATCAGTAAAATCAGTTGCTGAACGTGTTTCTGAAGTCAGTGTAAAACAAGGTCATTTGGTGTTTCCATTTGGGGATGTGCATCGGATAGGCTGGCGTTGAAAAAGCGGCGCCGGCGACATTACCCAGATTTACGTAGCTTATTGCACAACTGGAAACGTTGGATCGCGGTGAAGCCATCAAAGAGAATGCGCACCTCTCTCGGCTAAGCGTTCATCTGCGATGAAAGGCGACTTTGCTTTGCACTCTCGGAAAGTGCCGGCGGCAACAAATTTCAGCTCCTGAAAATACAGTGTGACTAAAGCGAGCGGGAGTTTCCTTCCTCCTCCGAGAACGATTCCAAGAGCAAAATTTGTGACAGTAAATGTATTTCCATCTAATTTGCAGCTTCTTACAGTTAATGTATTTTCTGCCTTCATGCCATACATCGAGAAAGTTTAATACTTAAAAGTAATTCTAATCCCTCACTAGGAGGAAAAGACGGGTTGTTTCATCCATTCCGATATGCTGAAGCTCTTTAGTTTGCCATTCAGAGAAAACGTCTGGACTGACCTGCTAGTTACTACAGTTCATAAAGAGCATATTTATACATGTACGGGTGGAGGTGCCCTAGTGGTATTTGTTTAGCAAAACCACCGATGTGTAGAATGCTAAGTACAGTAAGCCTTTCCTCTGCATTTACAGTGTCTGCCATATTTTAAATGCCTTTTAAGGCGGTTCAAGTTTTTAGCACTCGATTTGTTGAAGTGATGCTTTTACATACATTTTTTTTTTTTTTTTCTTGGGGAAACTGGTCTTAGCTGCCATGAAACCAGCACCTGGTACCTAGTATTAACAGAACAGTTCAAGTTTGGAGCGACAAAAATGCTGAAAGCAGCAAATATCATTTGTTTATAAGGACTTGGCTGTAATACTTAGGGTGAAGGGCAGCAGGTGGCGTCGTGGTTAGAGTTACCGCCTTGGAGTTTAAGGCTCCTGGTTTAAGTCTCCACTCCTCCTGTAGTATCCTTGATGTTCTTAGCCTGAATTTCATTTGTAAAAAATTACTTGGTTGTATAAGTTGGTAAATAATTGCAAGCAGCTTGGGGTGGAATCCTAGCATAAGCCGCTTTGGGAAACGCATCAGTTAAATTAATAAATACTCAAATAACGTTTGCAGTGGCAATAAAAGCTAATAAAATGGTACTTTGCATAAACATACTCCCTGAAATGTGCTTTATAGCAATAGGCGGTTGTGAGTCTCGCCCGCAGCTTCTAATCACGAACAACTATCAGATCCTTTCCTTCTGGGGAATAAACAGGGAGATTTTACACTAATTTACCTCACACGGTTTGGCACGTTTGTCATTTCTGAGGAAACTTGTGTTTTCACTCTTCACGTGGCTGGTTTTTTCCTGCTTCCAGTGCATCTGTCTTCATTTTAAGTAGGAGAGGCTCTTGAAGTTTTGTGCCCCTTTCTTGATGCCGTCTCAGATGGCTTTGATTTGCAGCCACCCCAGGACTCCTGCAGCCACGTGGGAATGATCAATAATGAAGAGTTTGTGTGACTGGAGATTTTGCACGAGGCGGATAATCTCGAATGAGAATGGTATCGTAAGGGTCCCGTCGCTCTGTGGTGGCTTCATTTACTGAAAGCAGCAGCTGTGGCACCGGCCTCCCTGAGTGGCTTTTCCGCTGCAAAGGAGCAACCAGCTCCCCAGAATAAGTGAACTTGGGGGCTGTTATCCTTCCTTTCTCCCAGGTTAATCTCCTCACTCGCTTTCCGTGACATCGTGAAAACTCATCATTTTAAATATATTTCATTTAATCATATCAATAACATAGCATGATGTTTTTACGCAGTGTTGGACCCTGCAGGTCAGGAGTTTACAATGCTGGAAATTTAACTCTGCTGTCCAGGAAATTTTACGCGATACGTGGAAGCCGTTGGTCTGCGTGATGCAGAAGTGAATGCTGCCGTTTGCCGACTTGGCGGTCACAGGTTCTAATCCCCCCTCCTCTTATTATAGCCTTTAGCAAAAAGCACTTTTGCCTGAATTGCTCCAGTAAAGAAATACCCAGCTGGATAAATGGATAAGTGATTTTTGGAGAAAATAATGAACTAAATCAATTGTGCTTTGTGGTCCTGAGAATGCAACTTATCTGTTGATTTGTTTTGGTCAAATATGTGCATTTGCAGGGATTTATACTCCGGTGTGACTTATAGTCCAGAAAATAATGTGTCTCAAAAAAATACAAGAACTCTTCATGCTGAAGATTCTCTGCCATACTGTCTATGCTTCTGTTTATGCACTGTATGTGTTTGTGTTCAAACGATATCCATTTTTTCTCATCCCTTAGCCATAACTGGAATGGCATTAGAGGGGATTGTTTCCACTCATTAAAATATGGCTGAAATGAATTCAAAACAAGGGTTACTGTGTTCTTCTAGAATGTCCCTTTTATTGGTAGTGTATGTATATAATTGTGCGAACCCAAGAACTGAACTACTGCTCACGTTCCATGTTTTTATTTCTGTTTTTATTTAATGGGTTACCAAGGTTTCGCACAACAGTGAGGTTTTTCTGTGGATGAGCACAGTGAGCAGACTCGTAGACAGTATAGTACTGTTTATGTGCTTATCTTGCATTGAACAAAAGTTTTTTTTTTTTTTTTTTTTTTTTTGCCCCCCCAGGTGCAACGAGTGACTGCTTGCCAAGCTGCTCGGAGGTTTTGCTCAGTCTTCTGTGATCAAAGCGGATCCTCTAGCAAGAGGAGTAATATAAGAGTAATATAATATATGTAAGGCGTATGTAAGTCAGCGGTGTAGATGGCAGCAGTTGACTAAGGAAATGAGGGTTATGGGTTGTGTGGATTCTGGTTTGCGTTCATGTGGGTCTCTAGCCAGGTTTGGCAAGGCTTCTGTCCGCTTCACCAGATGCAAATGCGTAAAGGTGAAGGGGACTTATTTCAGGATGCCAGCGCCCATCCATCATTCGTGGGCACCCGTCAGGGCAGCAGCAGCCTCGCACTGTGCTCTGTCACACCGTGGCCGCTCTGATGGGGAGAATTGACGCCCCCCACCATCCAACCCCCCACATAATTGCTTTTCTAGTCCCCGATACATAAGAGCAAATGGACCCCCCTCCCCCGCCCCCCAGTCAAAGTCGGCAACCCGCCACCACTTGTACTGCCTGTTGACGGCGGAGAAATTTTTACGTCTGCATTTCTTTGTTCGAGAAATTAATCAAATACCTAATGCTACAAAGGAGACGCAAGAAAGGGAAAATGAGAGAGAGGACACAAAAGACAAGGGTCAATAAGTAGGACGCAGCCATTCTGTGTGTTTAAAAAAAAAAAAAAAAAGCATGCCTGTTAGCATACCTTTTTTACACAGCGCCATACCTAAACAGAACACGGCCATATGTCTCTCAAGTGCCCTAGACAATACTGCATAATAGTCATATTATTCCCCTAGTGAAAGCCTGTGGGGTGATAGCGAAGTAACATGTCTTCATTCATCACAAAGCAATTTATTCTCATCTATAATTAACTGTAAGAGGTCCCCCCCTCCCAGAGTAGCTGAAACCCTCAGCAGCGAAATGGCAGCGTAAACACACGCGCGTTTGCTCTTTATACACAGTCACAAATGATGCGAGGTGTTTTACGCGCTGGCAAACAATGACTGCGTCGCCGTCTAATTATTTTGCGGGTTTGAATCGAAGGACCGCCGATACATCTGCGTGCAGATGCCGCGTGATGCGTGACTGTTCGGGTTGTAATGGCGTAAACGTTTTCTGCGCTCGCCTATGTACGCATGTGGGTATTTACTGAAACGATTTGAACGAAATGTTTCGTTGAAGCCCGCGGCTGCGGTGCCGCTGCGTTTGGTTCCCACATCAAGTGAACGTGTATTAACGTTTTATGTGATGTTCCAATGTGTTGCGTGATAAATAATAGGGTAATGAAATATTATACCGCCCGCCCCCCCCCTCGCTTGACTGATGGTTCTGTATTGTTGTGAGTTTAGGGTCGTCTGTGACCCCACAACCCACCGCTCTGCTTGAGAGGCATTAGCATCCATTACTGTCATTACTGTCTATACAGCTAATTGTCTTTAACGGTGAGCTTGCATCTGTCAAATTGGTTCACAATGGGCCAATTGTCACTTTATAAATGCTGTCTCATGCTATTTTGGTCAGGTTAGCTTGTTTTGCTCTCCTGCTGATTTACCTCCAATGTATTATTATTATTATTTTTTTTTTTTTAATGATGCCTAATATAAGATTTCATTTCTGAATTGTCTGTCCCATTATTGTGGGAGGTATGCGGTAATGGAGTGTGTGATGTCTACCTCTTGCACCCCCAGGGGTGCAGGAATCTGATTCCGCTGAGCCGCAAAGCCTGCCCCCCCCCCCCCACGCTGCCCATGGTAAAATGAATGGACTGGTAGACAGCTGCAGGTGTACGAGAGCCGCTTTTCAGCAGAGCGGCATGTGAAGCTTAAACGTAACACCTTTGCTCATGCATGGATTTTCAGGTTGAACTTAAACAGCGCGTGTCCTTCGGCGCCCCCGTTTCAGAACGGGATTAAAAAGCGTGCACGACACGCGATGCCCAGCAGCCACAGCGGTTCACATCATTTGGAAGCTTAGACTCTGCTGTTTGTTAACGCCCAAGTTTGTCATTTAGCGAACGCTTGTACCTTTTCGACCCGAGTAAACCTTAACGTTTAGCCTGAGGTTTATGAATGTGAGCCATTTATATTGATTTAAGTTTTTTCATTAACAAATTATACAACAACTAAGAGCGGCGGTTCACGGCTGAGATCTTGAAAGGTTTTGCTCTCAAAAAGAAGCATCAAATTATTGTCGTGGGAAACGCTAATGCACGTCCTCAATGGCTTTCCAAACAGACGCCTCCAGATCTGGGTGTTTAAGCTCAGACATAAAATGTAAAAATTGGCTAGCAGTTTCTAAGGTTAATTATTCCATTTCTTTCCTTGGTGTGTCTGTTCTATTTTACTTTTCATCTGTGTATTAGAGTGCCAGTTCACGTGTTAATGCTTTGTCTTTGTGTCCCTCCAGGCTTGGGACCACTGTTTCCCCGACTTCCCCACAGGGTCCCGTGGGTACGTAGCTCATCTGTCCCTGTCTGACTGTCTGCCTCTGTCTGTTTCTCCTGTCCGGCAGTATGTTAGTCCATCCCACTCATAATGTTTTTTCTTAGTTTTTTTGTTTTTTGTTCTCAAAAGGACAAAGATCACTGAGAAATCAGTGTACGTATTCCCATTAAATCGGCATTAAATTAAAACTAAGGAAATCTGATTTTTGGTTTATTTTACACGTAAAAGCGTGACGTTTCAACAATGTAGACGAAGGTTCCGAATTTGCCAGACGAAGGAGGCGTTTTGTGAAAAAGTCGGCATATTTGTGCCGTCACTCGCGTCGCGCAAAGAAATCCCGCTGCGTTCTTAAAAGGCCTGGATGCCACGGGACATTAATGTCCGCTCTGTCGGTAAGAGGCAAGAGTGAATTAAAAGTGGGTCAGCAGCAGCTCCCGCCTCAGTGGCGATATATACACACAGCTTATTTCAAGAAAAGGAGACGGGAATACACTCGATTAACTTGCCGTATAAATCTCAGCTGACCACTACCTGCAGTATATTACAGATCCAGACCACCGACTGGAGTGCGTCAGCTGGAATGTCGCTGGATATGCGAAAGCTGCATTGTGTAGTAGTTCACATGCTGGGAGTGCTGTGGTGCATCTACGGTGTAAAGCTGATCTATTACTGTGACTTATTATTGGTATACGTAGAATCGGAAGTGAAATGATACTATGACACAGAAAAAAAATCATTGTACGTGCGAAAGCGTTTTGTATCGTATTTAATGAAAGGCGTCTGTGTTCCTTCTGCAGTTCGCCCAGCAGAGACGCTCTTCCATCATGCTCATTTACATTTATTCATTTAACTGATGTCACTTGCAGTGATTTCTTCATTCGCACAGCCTACTTTTACTTGCCCAATGTGAGTTCTTCACTGAAGGGTCTTGAAGCAGGAGGTGGGATTAGAAACCTGGGTCCTTCAGGTGGAATGTGGCACCTCCACATCCTGCACCGCGTTACCCCTGTCTTGCAGTAAAACGAGGTATTACCCGTAGTATTTATACAGAGAGAAGGGAGGCAGGAACGGTGCGGTTACGACACGCTGTGGTGAATGATAATCCTCAGCGGGGAACGAAGGCAGGAGGGTGAGCAAAGAGGCCACACAGGCCTGTGCGTGTTGTCAGGCAAGGTGCAGTGTATCCGTTGCAGCGGGTGAGGCACGTGTAGTTCGCGTGGGCCTGTTAATCGCTCCTCGGTGCCCTGGTGTAATTAAACGTGTCGACTGGTGTCACCCGCTGAGCACCAGTAGTCCCACCCCATGCAGCACCTCCCCCAGTGCTCTTTGATCATCTGCCGTGCTCCCATCCTGCTGGAGAAGTGCAGTGATTTGCTGTGATTTACATTGTCTGAGGCTCCTTTGAACAGTACCCTGTGTCCCCCGTGGCACCCTCGCTATTTTCGATGCGGGTCCAAGTCCGGTTCGGTCCGTGCGGAATTCGCACGTTTGGGTGGGTTTCCGGCCACAGTCCAAAGATGTGTGTTTCAGGGGAACCGGTGACTAAATTTCCCATAGTGTGTGACTGGCCTGCGATGGACTGGCATCCCATCCGTGGTGTATCCTGCCTCACAATCTGTGCTTCCAGAGTAGGCTCCGGACCACCTTGACCCAGCACCGGACCAGTGGTTACTGGTGACGGACTGATGGATGGATTTTTAAAAAAAATTTTTTTTTTTGTGTCGATGTGAGTCCAGCTGAGGCAGAAGGGAGGTGGGGTTTTACAGACTCGCACCTCACTGTCTTCCGGGGAGCGGTTATGCATTATCATAAAACGCTCATTACCACGCAGGGGCCATTGCACCAGCCGTTTTGAATCCTGTTTAATTGAAATTAAGCTTCTGGGGGGAAAAAAAACACTGTTTTGTGTTTTTATCAGTCTTTACATTTGTAAATTAAATGCTTCCATGCTGAAGAGCAGTAATTCAGTTCTGAAATAAATTAGCTGTGTCCAGAACTGACCTCTCTCTCGCTCTCTCTCTTTCTCTCTCTCTCCCTCTCTCTCTCTGAGACTAGAGGATCAAGTGCTGCAGGGGTGTATCATAGTGGGCTCTTTTCCACATTGCTGATCTGTGTTTACTTTCAGGAGAGGGGGTGATTTCAGCCACAGGCTGTGTGGGAAGGGGGTGGGAAGAAGGGCTGGCCATGACTGGAAGTCCAAAGAGCCGATAAGTTCAAGGGAAATGTCATTACCGTAAAGGTCTTCAGATTTCTTTACCAGCACATAAAGGCATGTAAAGGAAAAAAAATCTTGGTATGTTTTGCATAATTTAAATTTTCTTCTGCTCAGCACATGGGGGGCTGGACTGCAGGGTACAGAATGTGAAGTTGGGGGCTGTGAGTAAGTGTGTGTGTGTGTGTGTGAGTGTGTGTGTGTGTGTGAGCAGATGGAGAATGTTGGCTGGCCTTGGGAAAGGCAGGTGCAGCGGTTTTCAGGCAGTGCTGGGAGCAGTAGGCTGAAGTGGAAGAAGGGCACCAGCTACCTGCTGCTGCGCAATGTTTACTGCACATCTACCGTGCTACAGTCAAGGGTCAACAGAAGCTTTGGTTGAGGAACATCCTGTTCAGGTCATGCAAATTAACACCAGACTACTGTTAGCTCAAACCATGACAGGAACCGGGTTCAGATCCTGTCCTAAACTCTTTTTTTTTTTTTTTGATCAGAAAGTCAATCCAGAGGGGTGACATGGACTTTGTAACTGTTGGTTTTTGCTCTTACCTACAAAGTCATACTGGTCGCTGTATTTTGTACCAGCAGAGCAGGAGGGAGAGCGCAGAGGTAGCCTTTTCTCGGATCTGGACGGTTGGCAGGACCAGGTAGTTGAGGGTGCCTCTGAAGCGAACATGTTGATGTTGTTCAGGCCAGGCTTTAGTTATGATTTCTAGAGTGAAATGTAGGCTTAGTCACTTGGGTACGTTGTGTTGTAGCTCCGGTCCTCGCCCATAAATATTTAAAGGCGTGAATGGTGATATATCACACTCACTCACTTGCTTTCCTTAACTACTTCTCCTTGTCAGGGCTGCTGTGGTCTGGAGCTTATCCTAGAATGACTGGGTGCTAGGCTAGCAGGTACACCTTTGTTGGGACAACAGACCATCGTAAGTATACGCTACTCGTGAGGTAGAGTGATCAGTTAAACTGAAAAAATGTATCTTTGGACTTTGATATGAAACCATAGCATCCAGGAGACCCTCACACAGACATGCAAACTCCACACAGACTGAACAGCCCAGGTGTTGTGTGGCAGCAGAACTGCCTTTAGTGCCTCCTTATAGTGATATTTTTACCTCCTGTATATCAGACAGCAACATATAGCTGACTAAGCCAATACTGAGGTCAACACTTAAAACAGTATTTGGTTAAATTCATTACTATTGATCCCAGACAAGTGTTATTACCCCTATGTAGAATAAATCACCGGTTTTCTGGTAATAGATGGGTTTATTAGTTTTTAAAAACAGGTTTAAAGCTCATATATTGAAATAAGAAGGCCTTTTCATGAAGTGTTTACTCAAGTATTTCCAAGTCATTCTGCCAACTGAAGGGATCTAAGTTACAACTAAGGACACATGGAAAAAAATAGCACGAGTTATTTTAAAAATAGTCGCGTTCCCCTCACATCAGGTGCACCTCATGAAAATTCTGCGCGTTGAAACGTTGCCTCATTGCTTATATACAGTACTGTGCAAAAGTGTTAGGCATGCAAGTTCAATGTGTGTTGAGAAGTACAGGTAGATTCTTATCTACCATCAGGGAGGTTTCTCATTGGTCCCAAATTCATTCTGCAGCCTGAGAATGACCTCAAACACCCAATCTCAGTCATACACAACTATCTTCAGCAACAGATGATATGGTCCCCACAGAGCCCTGATCTCAACATGATCAAGTCAGTCTGGGAGGACATGCAGAGACAGTCAAAGTGTGCAGAAGAACTGTGGCCAGTTGCTTAAAATGTTTGGAAGAACCTACCAACCTCAACCTTAAACTGCATGCAAGTTTGCATAAGAGAAGTGATGGTGTTTTAAAGGCAAAGGATGGTCCCACCAAATATTGATCTGATTGAGGTTTTTTTTTGTCTACTGCACTTTTTAGAAGGTTTATTGATTAATAAGTATTCATGGCATTATTTCTGGAACCATCCTCGCTTTATAGCATTTTTCCCACAAGTGCCTAAGACTTTTTTGCACAGTATCTTATATAGACCAATTTATAGAAAATACATTTTGGGAATATAATCTAGACTAACCCAATGACAGCGATTTTTCACTTGTTTCTTGATTTATGTATTGGTGTTATAGTTTATATACCTCTAAATACCTTCATTGACTAGTGGACCTGGTCTGGAGTTCTCTTAATGTGCCTACTGAGCAAATTATGCTACATATGTTATTTATTTTCATCACAGTAGTTAGAGTTCACAACACAACAGTGAACAACCAGTAGAACAGTTTTTTTTTTAAATTTTTAAATTTCCACAATGTAAAGGCGCTGCTAAATGTAATTAAAAGTAGTAAAATAAAAGTTAAAGAAATAACCAGGAAGAAGGGGGGTTTTATAATAACAGCACAGAGCTCTTCTAAGACAGAGAAAAGTGCCCGATGGACAAAGGAGAGGTTTAACCACAAGCCAGGTTCATTGCTTGTCGTCGGATTTACAAGACACCCACACACCACCTCTGCGCCCCTCGCCGGATCGCCGAGAAGCAGAAATTGATTACTTGACTGGCACAGCCGGCATCCTGGAGCGGTTAATAGAAGTTTAATTTCCCTTCGGTTCCTCTCGCGCAGGGCCTGGCGGGCGGGCCGGCTGTCCGAGGGGAGGGAGGGCAAGCTCTCGTGCCTGCGCTGACCTCAATTAATGCCACCTTCAAAGCAGCGCGAGAGAAAGGCCAAAGGATGGGAGAAAAATAACGGAACAAAGAGGGGGGGTGCCTTACTGGTCCCTACTTGTAAACAGGGACTTCGGGAGCGTTTGCCTAGACGATCGATCAGCCTGCTGAGGAAGATGGTAATGAAAGGACCCCGGCAATAAATCAAATTTGGCTGCGAATGAGGAAAATATCAGCAATGAGATTTAGCAGAGAGATATTTTATTTATTACCCTGTGCAGTATTTTTCAACTTGGCTGCATCCACAAAGGCACTGCCCCGTAGACGCAATAAATTTACCCAGGAAAAAAAAAATGGGGGGGGGGGGGTTAAACATGAATATTTAAATTAATGTCTCACCCAGGCAATAAAAAAACCTGCATGCTGTGCTCAAGGTCTCCTGATAATCTAGCCCCCCACCGTCGCCGCCACCCCCCACGCGAGGCGCCTGCCTGTGAGGACGCATGCTCAGACGCGGCGTACGTCGGCCAGGGCGAACTGCACTGAACTGGAGGAATACGCCTGTGCGCTGGAACTGATGTTCTTCAGCGCACACGTGATGCATCGTGTCTTGAGCCCGATCTGCTGTTGCCACAGCAACGGCCATCGTGTTGGCCCACCGCGCAACCGGCTCGTCCCTATTGAGCGTCTGGCCAGGTGCCAGGGCAGCCTTGCCTTCCCTCTCCCTCCTTCTCCCCATTTCTCCTCTCCTCGCAGTTGCTTAGCATTCCAGTCCAGCAGCCTGCAGCGGCGCTGCTTTCACCCGTACTCGTGTCTTCTTCTCCGCTACCTGCTTCCTTTCATCAGCTCGCGTGTGTCCTGCCACTTGTGACTCCATCTCTTGTGTCACCCTCGACTGTGACGCTGTCCTTGCCTCTGCCTGGGTTGCTATGCCTCTAGTAAGCCTGCATGGTGGTGCAGCAGGTAGTGCTGGGGACATACTGCACCTCAGCCGAGCTTCCTTATGCGTGTGCAAATGCGGCTCAGTCTGTGTGGATTTTGCAGGTTCTGCCCTCACAGTCCAGACGTGTTTCAAGTGAAATGGTGACTCTAAATCACCTGTAGTGTGTTTGTGAGTGTGTGACTGTTTCTTAGTTCTGCTGTATGAGTGAATGATTGTAAGGTTGTGTAAGGGGCAGCAAGTGGCATAGTGGTTGAAACTGCTGCTTAGATGCTTAGAGACCCCGAAGGACCCAGGGTTAAAACCCACCTCCTGCGGCAGTACTTTTGATCAAGTTGTGCTGGGTAAATAACTAAGCAGCTTTGGAGAAAAAATAAACCAGATAAATGTAATGTTGCCTTGGGGTAACGTTTTGTGGGACAACATTTGTCCTACTTGGGCAAGTGTGTACCGGATGTAAGGAGAATCTTCTTACCAAGAAGGTTTTTTTTTTTTTTTTTTTTAAATACAAGGTCCACATCTCAGCCCCCTTTTTTCCAAACGCAAAGCCTGGGTTCTGAAGCATTCGCACAGCTGTTCTCACATTTCAGGAGAACAAAGCTCTCCCACAGAGTTTGTCTGCTGATCTGAATCAGCTGCGCCACAGCCTGACACAGTGCCGTGGCGCTAACCGAAGGCTACCTCAAACAAACGGCAGCGGAAACCCTCAGCGGTGGCAGAAACAACTCCCGTGTTAATGTGGAATGATGACTTGTGTGCCCAAGCACCGTATGGACAGCAGTGTGAGTCTGGTAGGAGCTGAAAGCTGCAGAGCACCCCCTGCTACCTCACACTTAGACAGGCGTCTGCCCAGAGAGCCGCCGCACATTGTCTACTGTGCCTCCGTGCAATGAAAGATTTATGTCAACTGCTGCGAAGCACATTATTGAGCATTCATGAATTTTTGAAGGAGGCAGAAGGAGACTTTATGTTGCGCTGGTGCAGAATGTCCTCCCCCCCCAAAAAAAAAAAAAAAAACTGAACAGGTTGGGGGGCAGGGGCAGATAAATCAAGAGGCAAACAAAACCTTAAATCAGATTATTTCAGCACACTTTTTCCCTTTTTATTGGTGTGTTTTTATTGCTTTTTTCGACTTTTCTCATCTGAGCCTTGCTGGGCTTATTCCTATTTGCATACGCGCTATATTGGAATTCTCCCGGCTGATGTCATTGGGTTGACAGGGTGACAAGCAAGCGTCTCTCTCGCCGCCGCTGTTTGATTGCCAGTATCTAAATATTGCACCTCTTTAAAATGCATATATGCAGAATGGATATGCGAAAAGTCGGCAGTAAAGCTGCCGGTCCTTCATCATCTGCGCTCGGCGGTGCTGGCAGAGTGGTGCGGGAGCAGGCACGGCGTTTTCTTGGAGCGATGGAGATGAATGGAGCCGACAGGCGGCTCATTAGAGGGCAGGGCGAGGGATGCGCTCTTCTGAGACGCGTCTGGGAGCAGTGGCGTCATTACAGCCTCGTCCTCCGTCTCTGCCTCCCTGCCTGTCCTCTACCCACCTTGCCTTGCCCCCAAAGGTCAAGTTGTCGAAGGAGAGAATAAAGAGGGTGTCGATGGAAAGGTTCCACCATAAATCACGTACATGTTTATTCATCACCGGCACACCCACGCGAACGCACAAGCTCGCACGCACACACATCCAGTGGCTATTGTACAAAGATCCATCCCAGCTACAATAGGCTTGTGGAGTGTTGGTGGATTTAGATCATCTTAATTCCTCATTGCTGCTCTTTGAAGGACCTCTTTTTATGACACATTGCACTTGAACTCTGGCCATGCTTACTTCTTGCCTGACTATCGGCACGACGGTTACTTTCTGTTGTCTGTTGTGAAGCATAAATGAGCTCTGCAAAACAGTCTTGGCTGCTATATGACAAAATTTCCAAGGGGTTTAAACTGCTCCTCTTTGCACTGTCATGGGTTTGCCTTGAATTTGATGCTGGAGCTACTTTTCAGTCTTAAGAATACTAAACAACCCCCAGGCAGGTAAAACTCAACTCCTTTTTAGTGAGACAAAGATCATATCAGGGAAGTGCCCCCGCCCACTCCCCTCTTACCATAGGTGACTGGGTCACATCTTTTTGGTTAATCCCAGCACTGGTGTGGAATCTGGAAGGACACAATGACCCATTGTTCTGATGTTACTGGTCTCAAATCCACCAGCCCCCCTCTCTGATCCCTCATTCCCAGCAATACTCCCTGGGATGAATGTGCTCCTGCTGGGCCTCAGACAATGATACGGAGAGGGAGGCCTTGAGAGGAGGGAGAGCGACAGGGCAGGGGGAAAATGTGCGGAAGGACTGAATGAGGGACAGAAAAAGAGATGTCCGTTTGCATTATATGGACATGGACCTGGAGTTTATCGGCGAGCCTACTGATACAATAACAGTGTCACAGCCGTAGCTGTGCCTCTGGAGGATTGTAAAGTCCAAATGCTGGCAGCAATATTTGTTCACATTTAAACTTTTCATCAGAACAAAAACAAAAAAAAAAAACAATCCTGCTCTACCACTGACTGATGATGCTGTGGCTGACAAGGTAAAAGGCAACGGTGGCGTTTGGGCTGCTCTGGGCAAGACTGTAAAATGGGCTTCAGTGTAAAATAATTGTATTAAAGAGCACAGCAAAAGTAATTCAAATGTGTATTAGTTACAGTCTTTTTATATGAGTGGCTAAACATTTGAAGGTATGTATATTCATATATCCTATTAATACAATCGATCATACAAAGCACATATCTCCTTAAGTAGTATTGTTGTAATCTTTAGACATACTGTGTTAGAATTAATATTTATAGTGATACTGTGTGACAGTCTTTCCATGGCGTTTCTGTTTTCCCAGAATTTTGCAGATCTCTTTGAAGTTCCTGTATTTCTCCAATGTATTTCAGTAACCTCCTTAGCCAAAATATACAGACGAAGAAGAACCTAATATCTTAGATAATGGTGAAACAAAATGGAACTGGAATTAATCTAATCGCTTGACCACCATGCCTGCGCTTTATTGGTGGGATAAATTTGCAAAAGCCGAGATTTGTGCAGTCCCTCTGATACTGAGACAATATCTCCCAGGGCCAGCGAGCAGTGCTTGTCATAACCTGCACATCCATTTCTTCCTATCTTGTAATATTGGTGGTTTGTTTATTTTTATCGGTTCTGTACCTACAAGGCTGTTTTCCGAAAGCAGCGGCACTCTGTGAATGTAAATGCCGTTGTCTGCTGCGGCACGAACATTTTAGCGAATAAAAAAACGTTCAAGGTGAATTATTGAGCAGAGGGATGGACCTCCACATGCAGATGGGACTCATCTGCACCGAATAAAAGTTTACGACCAGGGCAGGAGAGGGTTGGAGAGGTAGCTGTGAAATATGTATGGCATATATGAATGACAATAAGAAAGGCTCACGTGTGGCTTTTTGACCACCCATTCACACATCGCTCCAAAACCATCCTTCTGCCTTTAAGAGAAAAGAACCAAAATGAATAAATAATAAGTATTTAAATAGGGGTCGTTCCCAAAGAGGAGGAGCTTTAATAAGTCTGAACTCAGTAGTCATGCGGGGATCCAAACTTGTGGCCGGCCATGTCCCTGCGAGGCCCCTGTGGCTCTGACACTGTACAGGTGTCGTGGCCCCTGCATCTGCTTTTGAGAGTCAGTGAGAATCACACAGTGCTCTTGTCGTGTCTCTCATGTCTCTCACCCTCGGATGATTATATGTTAATTTAAATTTTTTTCCTGTTGTTATGTTTGTTAAATACGCCACCTGGGATGACTCTCAGTAGTAGTTCAGTCACCATTTGTGCAATTTAATGCATGACATTACATTACTGACAAATGGATTGCCCCTAGCGACCAGTACGCTAAATACTTGTCTCATAAGCGTGTCAGGTGGGAGCAGTGATGGAGGAAAGGGAGCTAAATGTGCAAGACTAGTTTCCAGACAAGACTGGACTAGACTAGTTCTCCAAGGCTGTCATTCTCGTACGTGTCGGGAGAAGCTGGCACCTCCAGTGTGAACATGCAGGAAAACTGACCTTTCAGAGATATTTCCAGCTTAAGTTCGTCTGATTCCTGACGGACAATGGAAAAATGAGCTATTGCCCACAGATGAAATTGAGAGTAAAAGGGCACGGAAAGATGGAAGAGCAGTTAAAACCCTGATGGGATAGAAGGCAAGGAGAGAGAAATGGAAACCCACATCCTATATTAGAATGGTCTCCTTTATAAGTGTTACTGTTGACCAGCCATGTGTAGCCTGCTTTTAATAATAAGGTCATGCATTTCCCGTGTATTTTTGAATTCTTTTAAAAAGACTATTAAAGCAATACTAGCACTTATAATATTTCTCTCTCTCTCTGCTATTGGGGCAGCAGGTGGTATAGTGGTTAGACATAATTCCATGCATTCGAGGGGGGAGGTTATGATGGAACCTTCCGTTGTAGTACCTTTTAAACAAGGTACTTCACTCTGAATTGCTTGAGTAAAAATAAGCAAGCTGTATAAATGGGTAAATAATTGTAAGTAGCTCAGCATCGTAAGTTGCACAGTTGCCCTGCACGTTTGGCTCGAGCGTGAACATTGTTTGAACGGGAACCTGGTGGCCTTGTTACGTGAAGTAGATGAGATCTGAGATTTTAAGCATGGCACTTTGATTAAGCTAAACCGTACTAAATTCACTTCTGTACTTATGGGGGACGGAAAAACGCAAACTTCAAGGTAATGCAACCTGTGCAGCCAAGGCCGGCAGCCAAAGCGTTTACACAGGGGCCCCTGTGTGGCGCTCGATTGGGGCCGTGCTGTGAGCGCTCACAGCGAACAAAGTGTCAGAATTAATGCTGCCCCGCCGGCCGCCTTCTTCCGAGGATCAAGCAGCAGGAATAAACAGTCTGTGCTGCAGGAGAGAGCAGGGGGAGATCTCTTTCCCTCCACATCACCTCATTACTACCACGACCACACTAAGCCTCTTCTACGCTGTCCTCCTTCACCGCCTCCCTTTGCCCTTTGGCCCAGTGTCGCTGCTGGTCGTGTCTGTGCATCGGGACTTTGGCACTGCCATGGTCTCGCCTGCGCCTCAACATCAATTTATTTAGCTTTTATTGCCTAAAAATATGTTGTGTACAGTAGTGTAGTCTTTCCTAGCTGTATTACTAGAACTCATTGTATATGCAGAATGTCCAGGCGGGGTGGGCAGCCGCTGGCGCTTGGACCCCCAGAGGTTTATTTTTCCTTTGGTGCCAGTTTTTTGGTTCCCTCAGTTGCTGGCAGGCTTACTTCGTAATTTTTAACCAAGATAGCTCCACTCCTCTTTAAATGTATAGCTAATATTTTATCCATAGGCTTACTGTTATAGCTGTGGGTCACGGCATGAGAAGAAGCGCTCCATAAAAATAAACTGAATTGAACTGAAAATTGAATGCCACATAAATTGAATTCCATTATACCGTTTCTGGTTTTACTGCCCTTTGCTAACACAGCCGGTTCACCTTTCTCAGTTTCTGCTGATGTCATTCAGCAGGT
The DNA here is from genome assembly GCA_900497675.1 of Arapaima gigas. Taxonomy (NCBI): domain Eukaryota; kingdom Metazoa; phylum Chordata; class Actinopteri; order Osteoglossiformes; family Osteoglossidae; genus Arapaima; species Arapaima gigas. The sequence goes on along the minus strand of UFQX01000523.1, from coordinate 944,415 downwards.
GCTCGAAGCACAAAGAGCAGTCATCAGAAATGTTTTCTACACCGCTTTCTCGCCGGAGCATCTTCGCAGTCCACGGGGTAGAAAAGCGACTGCAAAATTTAGCAGCGTCTTAGTACGGGAACCTCGGCGGGGTACGTGAATATTCGGCTAAAATTTTGATGTTTTTCCACCGCCCCTTTTGTTGTTAGCTATTTCCAATCGAGGTTTAGGTTAGACTGTCAACAGTGGACCCTGCAAACCCCTCAAACCACAATCATGGCTGAAGGACACACCGTTGCTTTTGAAAAGAGGCTGTTTCCCAAGTCATGCAAACTACTGTACACACAGGGAAAGAAATTTAGCACATGTACATAGAATATGAGAGAAGCAATGTGGAGACAGGAATAGCGCTCAGCCTAGAAGGCAAAAACAAGGCTTTCGATGGCTGAGTAAGGCTGCACTTGACGTCAGAAGTCGTCGCATACGTGAAAATACGTACCGCAGAAACCCAATGAAATCAGACAGATCCCATAAACATAAGTTCAGGCTGCAGAGAAAAAACTGGTTTTGTGATTCTGTTTTCTGTTCAACAGAATGTGCTGGAGATGGAGCAAGCAGCTTGCAGATAGATGATTCTAGGCTGCTTCCAGTAGCATGGCTCACCAGCCATTTGTCTCTTGTCATCTAACCACAGTTACGTCCAGATCTGTCTCCTTCCTCACAAGGTTGTTTGTCATGAAGAAGAGCTTAAGAACGCGCGTATCAGGACACGTGTCACTTTTTTTTAAACAAGCAGTCTAACATCCATCTAAAGCAGAGGCAGAACTGACAAAACAAATACCACCAACCAGTCAGGCTTAGTTGGTGTTACGTCAGCCTCCTTTCTTTCTCTTTTTTCTCTCTTCTTCATCCCTCAGAGTGATGTGGTAGAGTTGGGAGCACGAGGCGTGGCATTTTTATTGGGATTCAATGGGCAATATCTCCTTAGTTCCGGGTTAGCACACCATCCAAACATGTTACATCCCCACACAACATATCCACCCCCCCCCCCCCCCC
>UFQX01000523.1:857675-943317 GCA_900497675.1 Arapaima gigas | reverse complement strand
ATCCCCCCCCCCCCCCCCCCAGTGTTCACACAGTAGTGCTGTCTAAATGACCATTTACACTATACCAGTGATCAATGAGCTGTATGTACTCCCTGGTGATCATATTGTGTTTTTGTTGTGTATATATTGCTGTCATCTTAATCCATTATGATGGCGTAAAATTTAGTGGGCACAGTAGTTATTAGTATTAGTCCAGCCACTTTAGCGGGAGAGGACTTGTGCTCCTGTGTGCATGTTTCTGGGAATATTTGCTGCTTTCATATATAAGGCAGAAATCAAAATAGTCTGTAATCCCCAGAAGGTTTAATGGTTAGTGTTGAGGGGCGGCTGGGTGGGGGAGCTCGCGGCTGCAGAGAAGAAGGTATTAAAGTCTGTAAATGACAGAAATCAGGTCTGTGTGAAAATGATAAATGCCCTGCAAAATGGCACTTTGATAAATAAATGGAGCTGGGCAGCGTGCTTGCAGAGCGGCCGGGCATGCAGGCCCGCAGAGTCGGCCTCTGAGACAGCTATGCAGGTAATTGGCTGGATGCCGGGTGTAATTCAGCCTCAACAAATCCATTTCACAGCCGGCAGGTTCCCCCCCCACTCCTTCCAGCCCAGCTGGAGAGTGCATGGAGTGATGATGGGGAGCAAAGATCAGGGAGGGGTGAGGGGGTGACAGGTTGGCAAATAAGAAAGTGGAAGGGAAATAAGAGCAAAAACGCATATATAGATAAGGAAGGGGGTGTTAGGTCAGTTCTAAGGTGACACCTTCACACATTTCTGTGGAAGGTGTATCTAAGTTAAATATTCAACAGTGAAATGCAAGGTAGACAAAAGCAGTGATGGCAAATACAAAATAATGACTAAGAGAGCTTACCCAGCATCCAATAATGTTAGTGTATCAGGACGGAGTTAAAGGCTGGTCACTGCTGAGTGTGATCCAGTAGGTCACGCAGTTTCCAGCTTCTCCATTTTTAAAACCATTAATGTAACAAAAGGCCAACAACTAGTTTCACAGCCTGGCATCCTCTGCTTCTGGGATAGGCTCCAGACCACTGCAACCGTCCTGAGGATAAGTGGTTAACTGTGACGGACGGATGGATGGAAGACTGACGACTATCAAATATTTAAATCTGTTTTAATGGCATGGTAAAATTATTTTTATTATTTCCCTTTTCTTGGAGAGACATTGGTAAGGAGAAACTGGCCACTGCTATTACCCACCAAACCTAACCTTTCATGCGGGGAGCGCAGGAGCCTTCGTCCAATTTTTATAAATGTCAGCTCAATAAATATCCCTTTCGGCATGCGTGTCATGGAGAGTGCATGGGAATGTCAGGGGCATGGGGGGGGGGTATTTGCCATACATCCTGTGTAAAGCAGGGTTTTCGCTTTAGCTTTAGTCCACTGGGGGTGATGTTAGCAGGTGATATTTTATATGCTCATCAGTGGAAACCAGACAGACCCCTGCTATGCTGTGCATACTACATGGATTTGGCGGCGGATGAATTACACGCGCTTCGAACGGAAGGTATTAGTCAGCAGGTAAGCTGTCAGAAATGCAGAACCAGAGAAATTGGATCTGGTTTTAGTTTTTCTCAGGGAAACCCATAAATCCATGTGTTAAGTAGCATTGTTCTTCAGTTTATTTTTAAAGCAGGGAAAAAAAAGGTACAGTAAAGCTTAACAAGACTGGCATATGGATGGATAGGAAAACAGCTGGAAATGGGCTCCTGATTCTTGCTTGTTGTATCTTGTTCTCTGTGAAACTAGTAAATTAGAAATTAATTGAAGAGGGATGGAAGATATATGAATTGAGCAGTGAACAAGATTCTGGGTTTGAGGTGGAATTCATCTTCAATATAGAATACGAGAGAAGCATGTGTTACATTTTTCACATTTTTAAAAATAAATATAAATCTAAAGGCAGCATGAATATGGCTTCCTTAAAAGGAAACAGCCAGCGGAATACTGTTAATATCTTAATTTATCTTCGGCTAAAGTTCCAAATCTTCAACACAAGTGATTGTTAAAATCTTACAGAAATAAATTTCAACATATAGAATCAAGCAGCAGTTTTGCAGAGAGGATATAATAAATATGGTGTAATATGTTGTTGGAAAGGAAAAAGAAATCAGGACAGGTATAGTCCTGGGATGAAGAGAGTCCGTGGGAATATGTGTGAAGGAGCCTTTATGGACTGGCCGCTGCAAGGGCCTCTCTACTTGATCTCCATAAGTGCAGCCGGTAGTACTTGCCATGCAAAGCTGCTCCCCACCTCCTGCGTCGTCTGCTAGCACACAATGGGCCGGCGCGTTTTCCCAGGCGCTCCGCTCAACATGCTGGTGTTGGCCCAGCTGGACTCACGGGCCATGACCTCTGTCCCATTGCACTGAGGGGCACCCTCTCGCATCAGCATGCCAGGGCTCTCCCTCCTCACCAGTATCCCCAGTTCATACATGGTCCTTTTTTACCGCCCAGTAAGAACTGCTACAGAGGACTTGTAGTCTGCAAAGCCTCTCAGTCTGTTTAAGTGAAAACACTGCAGCTTTGTTTAATGATCCTAAAATTTAAATGCTCAAGTTTATCATGCTTTTAATTAAATACAGACATTGTTCTGCCTAAACAGCTGATGAATATGTTGAAACAATCATACATTCATGCACAGTCATTAAAGTTTACATTTAACGTAGTATCCGATTCATATTACTATTTATTTTTGTTATAGCGCTAGATGTACACAAAACGGCAAAAAAGAAAATGATGGTTGCGTATATGTTCTGTTAGAGCTGTACTTTGGTATCTGTATTTGAAAGCTATTTTAACTTTAAGGTACAGGTATATGTAGCAGATTTTTACTGTTTTCATAATGTTGAATGTCTGAATGTAGATTGTAAAATGCCCTGTTTTAGTTAATCCATTTTGCTCCCTGTACTGGTTAAGACTGTGGTTAATTATTGGTTGTAATGTTTATTTACCCCCCCCCCCCCAAAACTACGATTTGTGTTACTCCTGGGTTGTCAGGGTAGCATTTTTCGATACTGTGCAAACAACCCTACAAAAGGATGGGCAAATAAACAACTGATAATATTTTAGCTGTGTGCTTTCCATTCTGAGTTATGAGTCAGATCAAATCCCTAGAACTAGAGCCTGAGGCTAAGCTCTGCAGTGAAAAGTGCATAGCAGTGGAACATGCCTGAGCCCAGAGCTGTGCACAGGCAAGCTGAACCCTGTTACTGGCTGTTTAAAACTGTTACATGACCTCGTGCAGAAAAATATGTGATGGTGTCACCTGGAATCAAAAGTACAGCAGGCCAGAAAGCAGGCAAGCAGCGTCACGTAAGGAGAAATTTGTAATCCCGCATTTGTGCATGTTTTATGCATGTTTTAGAATAAGTACTTGCTGTGCAAATATACCGTTGAATAACTGTGTCCTTGTGCGAGCGTTTGTTGTTCTTTGTGATAATGTGTCTGAGCGTAATTGTAGGGGTAGGTGCCGACGGAAGCACCTCAAATCCAAAACAAATAAAAACAGTACTTCTGATAAGAGTTTGGGCATTCGATGGCCGGGTTCCTCAGATAAACAGAACTGCTGACGGGGAATAACTGTTGTTTGGGCAATAACAGTAGGGGCTGTGTATTCCACTTTCTCAACTGGCATGCTCTGTAGCTATTAATAGAGACGACTCGCCGGTCTTTCCCTCAAAGCATCAATCTTACACAGGGGATCGGAATACCCAGGAGAGAGTAGAAATGCAATAAGTCTTAAGGATCTCAGCAATATATAAGGGTGTCCTTTATCTCATTGTGAAGTATGTGTATTTGGTTATATGCAATCAGGTGAAAGTCAGACTGAAGAAGGTTCTTTTTTTTATTGCGTTTTATTTTTAACGTATTTGCTGCCAGCATTGTTTGTGCTCTGCTCTCAGTTTGAATCCATTAGTCATAAACAATGAAAGCTGCTTTAGGAAGTCCAGTATAGATTTTGAGTGAAGGGGGAAGCTGTTGTTATGGTGAGAAGTACAGTGGACCATGGCCAAAGTGTCCACCTACTGAGTCAGAAACATTTTTTGTAAAAGGTTAAAATAGTTAACAGGGCAAAGCCATTTTCATACCTGCTTCACTGCTCTGTTCCTTTGCTCCAAGCGGGGTTAGAACATTGGCAAATTCCAGACCAGTAGCTAGATCTTTACATTGTTTTAGATTTATTTTGCTCCCCTCCATCAGGTTGTTAACAGCATATAGTTGTTTGTTATATTTTTTCTATATAGCAGAGGTTCTTGCATAATACTGAAGCAATGAAATGCTGACGTGTCACTGAATAACGCTGTATTCTTGTGGAGTACAATGTGAAAGCCAAAAATTTTTAATTGTTTCCTCTTGTGGCAAAATGACTTGAGATATGAATTTGTATTGATGCAATTGTTGTGGTTTGTTCTGTTAGCATAAGGCGTGCTCTTTTTCTTACTCCTTAGAGTGCCGAAGGTGTTAAGAACACTCATCTGCTCTGTACTTGGTTGTCAGTCCTGCAGCTATGCTTCCGTAAGCCTGGTTCTTTTGCAATACTTATTCGTGTGGCTTTCAAAGGAAAAAAAAAAAAAACAATAGAAAGCACCGTGTAACATCTGGACGAGTTTCATATGTGTTGAGAAGGGTAATCAGGAAATACAGGGCTGTGCTTTTGACCCTATTCAGACTGACTTGTGCACATTGGCTGCCTTCCACTACCTCACTCTGTCGCCCAGGAGACAAGTTCCCTGTTTACTTTCTGGAGTTTGTCTTTAACTCACATGGGGATAACAGATTCGTGCTGCTTGCCGGGGAAGAATGCAGAACTGAAGGTAATGTTCGGGCCCTTTCTTAAATCAAGCCACATTATTTGTGGACACAGGCCTCATGTCACCATTCGGTATCCTGACATTTAGCATCAAGAGTGTGCAGCTTCAAGACTGGCAAATCTTGGTTTTTAAACATTTGCTTTGGATTTTTCTGTTTGCTGAAATCATAGAGGTCTGAATATATAAAGTTATTTAATCAAAATGTGTCTGTAAGGAACTTGATTACATTTCAGCAAACCTCATGACTTGGAATAGCTTTGGTATGAATCTAAATAAACAGAAAACTCAAGTTACGCAGGGTATTAAATTTTCATTTTTGTCATTTATTATTTTGTAATGTGCAATACAAAAAATCAAATGGCAGTTATTAAGCAGTTATATTTAACACTTGGGACAGGGCCTATGTAAAATATATTAAAAGATGGGTAAAGTCTAGGCAGACACCTTCCTGTTAAAAAAAAAAAAAAAACATATAAAAAAAGTGCCTAGTAGGCATTGGTCTTGACAACACATCTATCTTGAAAGGACATACCGTCATACAAATATCGCGTAATGCAGTTTTAAAGAAAATTAGTCTTTTCTGTTTACCCCACATCAGTTTATCGAAAAACACTACAATTCATGTTATTTATATAAGTAGTAGGAGCAATGAAAGCATCAAGTCCCCAGTAATGACCTTGTCCTACTAAAGGTTTCACAAATAGACTCTTTTTTTTAACTGCGCGCAAAAGTCTGTTATTGGCAAAGAAAGCTATTTAAAACGAGTCAAACATATTTAAAAATAACACTGTATGAATTAATGTTACTATGTCTGTGCTGTATTTTGCCGTGTACGTTCCATTTCGACGTCCATTTTGAATGTAGTCAGTGGAAGCGAGGCCGGGCGGGCCGGAAGGAAGTGTTCGGCTGCGCGAGCCGCTCTCTAGTCTCACTGCTTCCTGCGGGACGGGGGCGCGCTTGCGGAGCGGAGGGGAGGGGGGAGCGAGGAGGAGGAGGAAGAGGAGGAGGAGGAGGGGAGAGCTCAGCGTGCGAGTGAAATGGCGGCCGCGCGGCTTCATCGTATCTCTTCCAGACGCTGCAAGCACAGTGCTCCCTACTAGCCTTACTCCTCTGCTTTCACATTCGCTCCGATTGCACTTTACATTCATGAGGTGAGTGGTGCGTTGCATCGTTCTGTTTGTTTGCTGGGGGTTTATTATCGCTGGGTTACAGCTGGGGGGGGATCGACTGTGCGCGCGCGCCACACCAGCACTTAACTAGTCGCGGGGCGGTCGCTTCGTGGTGGTCCCGATGGTGTCCAGTGTGGGCTACAGTCGAAACCGGAGGAAACAGCCCTCGAGGTGCGTGAGGTAAAATTCCAAAGAAGCGAAAACTGTCCGGATGGGCGGGCGGTGGAGCCGCTGCGGTGGAAGGGAAACGCGAGTTGCGTCCGGTCGAAACCGCGGGGACCCCCGGGCCGGCCGACCGCGCTTTTATCCGGGGTCACGGAATCCGTCTGGAGGGCTGTGAGCATAGAGACGCCCGGTCCCGCTGCTCAGCCTCGACCCCCCCTCCCGGAGCGTCTCCTCCAGAGCCCCGCTTAACCCGCATGCAAGCCGGCAGACTGCGCGTATTATTGCTGTTGTCACTCAAACGTGTGTATAAATTGTCTAGATAGATGTGGTGGTGAATTAGTAATGCAGTAAACGTTTGTTAAACTGTGTGAAGCCGAGTAAACCTTCAAAAAGGGGAAAAATAAGCACGTTCTGCTATTATGGAAAAGGCTGAGGTAGCAACGCAATAAGAAGTGTAACGTTGAGTGACCTTGACATGGCTACAGTGATGTGTGTGTGTGTGTGTGTGTGTGTGTGTGTACGCACTGCAACCGCACTGCCTGTTTCTTATTCTTCTTATTCGGTTTAAATAGTGTATATGCAGTGTGTGTTGTGTGAAAGAAAATTTACTTAATAAACACTGTTTGCCAACTAGCTGTGTGTTTATTTCTCAGGAGCTGGAATAACCTGACGGCAGAATTTCAGAGTCTAAATGCAGAAAAGGCACTGATACTTATTTTCCGTTTTTCTTTTGCAGAGAATTGGAAGCTACAGCCGCCAAAGAAGCTGAGAAGAAGCAAAGCAGGTCAGTGTCAGTTTATACACATTGTACGTACACACTTTCTATATCGCCAGTGTCTTTAATGTTAAGGTGCTATTTATGTTGGCTCCTGACACGTTTTAGTTTTGTACATTGTGGCCATGGCCAGCAAAGCCTCCTGATGGCTGCTGTTGGAGGCCAGTGCAGGTGTGTTTGAATGAATGTGTGCCAAACTGCTGAGTCACACACTGTTATGTGGAGTTAAAAAAAATGCTGCAGTGCTTTTCTCCGTGATGTTGTGTAGCCACCTCTGTTGTGACGCGGTGAATGGGGACCGACAATGGCCGGCTGACCCTCAGCTACAGGATGCCCCTCTGTGGCTCTGGCACTCGCCGGACTTGGGAACGGCTCTTTCTGAAAGTCTCGGGTGACAAAGGGTTAAGATGATCCTAAAAAAAAATGCATGGTGTGCATAAAGTGGAAAAATATTGATGGTCTTTCCTTGTGCGGTCATAAGCACTAATAAACGCCGTGTGAAGTAATGTAAAAGCTCGACTGCAACACATTTTAAATAGCGTAAGTAATTTGGCATGAACTTTTAAATTAGACAACACGTTTGTCCAGGGCGACTGGTAATGTTAGTCAAGCAACTTTTCAAAGATTTAGCCATTGATGCAGCATAGTATTCTTACTGGTTAAGTTCAGGGTAAACACTTTTTGAAAGGTACTGTGGAACGAGTGGGATTTGAACCAGAAACCTTCACGTGACAGTGGTAAGCACTACACAACATGCCGCCTGGGTCCAGCAGTTAGAAGCACGACTTAATTTTCACGTTTACAAGTTTCGTCATCAGAAGACAATCGGACGTTACGGATGCTTCAGAAACAGGCTTTTGGTGACTTGCTCACCTTTGCGTCAGAGGTTTGTTATGTTAAGTGCAGAGTTGCCTTTTTGGGTAATAGTTCTTTTCTGTGTTGGGAAAACACTGTTTCTACCACCAGTGAAAGCAAAACATTGTAAAATAACTTGGAGGTTTTATTATAGTAACTGAGAGATCCATGTTATAAAAAGGCAGAACTCCCCACCTAAAAGTGTCTGGAAAAAGTCTTTATCTAGGTCTTTAACTTAATTTGGTCAAATTGGTACGAGTAGTACAGTGGATGTCTGACTTGTACAAAGACCGACATTTACCGTACATTATAAATCGTAGCCTAAAAGTCGGCTCTATAAGGTAGCAGGTTGCTAAGCTGGTAAGGCTATAGTGTCCTGTCCAGTGAGGCCATATGTAGTTTAGTGTGGGATTATCAGCAACAGGGCATGCAGAGTTCTCTGCTGGGTATGGATAAATTCTGTTCTTTTTTTAGTAAACTAAAAGTACACCTCACTGTTTCATAATGGTAATATAAATGCAGTTCTGACATTTCAGGAGCTGGCAGGGCAGCCTGAGCTTTGCTCTGTTTTTTTCTGAACTGTATACATATGATTGTTCAGCATGTCAGAATGGGCCACTTGGTGCAAGTCCAGCACACTGTGTTGACCATGTAGAAAAAGCTTTTTTTTCTTCCTCCTCTTCATCCCAGAAATGGTCGTTGCTTTTGCTCATTGGTTTTCCACTGCATTTTTTTTTTTTTTTTTTGGTCAGCATCCGAAGTTATATTTACTGATATTATTATTCCTACACCTTAGACACCTTCCTGTAGTTCTGCCCACACGCTGCCCTGGCTTTTCACTCTAAGGTAAATGTCATGGATTCTTGGCTGTTTGCTCTGGGAAATTGCTGCTAAACAGAGTCCATACAGCAAGGAGCTTGCAGAAGCCTATTAATGGTGGTACACTTAGATTTACTTGGGAGGTTTTCATTTTAAGTTTTCTGCTTAGTCATCTGGTAGTGACTCATTATAAACAGCTTTTCTGTGAAGTAAAGGTTTGTTAAATTATTTGGCTAAGTATAGGTTTTTTTTTTTTAAAGCTTTCATGTTTTTCCATGTTCTGGCATTAGTGAAATACTGAGTATTTTTAAAAGCTATGGGGGGGGGGAGACAAGGTGATATATTTTATTTTTTTAATGCTGTGGCTCCATTGAAACCTGCTACATGTGTGTTATGTTTGTACTGTTGACTGGTGGTGTCACCTGTGCTCGTCCTCGACTCAAGCAGATGCTTCTGTCTGTCTGTGGGAGTGCCGTGTTGTTGCTGGCCATCTGGTTAAACGCTTACCATGGAAGTGGCTGTTGGGGGAAGGGACGGCCTGTGGGACCCCTGGGGTCTTCGTTCTGTGCTTTTAGACACAGGGTGTGGGAAAATTGTTCACACTGTTGGAACAGTGGTGTGTGGGTGGTGCAAACCAGCACCTAAGTTTGTATCCTGATGCTTTCACAGTGGGGATAGTGAATATCCAGACCAACGGTATATTCCAGGAGCCATTGGCAAGGGTGGAATCACCTTGAAAAATTTGTGATTTATTGAAACTTTCTTTGGCAGGAAAAAGTGTGTAACTGTTTTTCAATTACTGAGAGAAAATTAAGACAAATGAATTATAACTATAGAGAAATAAATGTCAGTAAAGCAGATTTAATTGTACATAATTATTTAGGTTTACTTTAAAATGTTCATATCAGGGGTTCATGATCATTGGACCACTGCTTCTCTTCCCCACCACAGTGTTTTGCCTGTATCCGGATCTGTAACTATACTGGAAATGACATCCAGTGGAATGTGATAGGTAAACAATCTTTTTTTTTTAAACCACTTGGGGGAAAAAATGTAGTATTGTTCAGATACAAAAAAACTCAATAGCTCAATTTGGAAAAAATTGCTCTGTATTACAGTAGAAGTAGAAGCTCTATTTAGAACTTTCATTTATCAGCTGTTTTTGACATTGTCATCAGTTGGGAGTATAAATTACCTTAGACATCTACTGTGTTTATTTCCGTTGCCTGTGTTCTCTTGCAGCATAGCTGCTTCATCCAGTGAAAGAGAGCAGATGCATTCAGAGTATACAGACGCAAACACTTCAGGTAACTAGACAGTATGGGGGTCGGGGGTGATTGCAGTCATCAGACCCCGCCGACTGGTGCCTGACACAGTGGCTTGTACATGAAATGACACTTTTTTTTTTTTCCATCTGGCAACATCCAGGTTCCCATGTTAGTGGCCTTGTACTGCTCTGTAGCATTCACAAAGAAAATTTCCCATTTCTTCATTACTTATTTATGTTGTGCATACTAAATTGTGTTTAAATGTGTTAGGGCATGGATAATTAATTTTTATAGGACTTAATGTGCCCTTTGCTATTTTGCCAAAAGTTGTATTTTTCTAAAATGTATTTCATGGACTCTCTTTTTCTGTTTAAAAATTTAATTTTGTCAGATGCGGATCTGTGGATACTGACTATGAATTTTAGTGATGCTGTTTGTTCCAGTGCCCCCCCCCCCCCTTCAATCATGAGGCTGTGAATTTAATTCCCTGAAAATGTGGTGGTCTTGTATAGACCAAGTAATAAGCATGTCTAGTTTTGTATTTAAATAATTTGAAATAAAACGTTTCCAAGCTGTGAAGCAAATACGTTAAAGCTAAAAGTTGTGAACAAACTAAATATAACACTTGTTAATTGTGTACAAATAAGATCTATTTTACTGAGCATTTTGCAGGGAATATACCAAAAGTGTAGTAAAAAAATAACACATTCTGGCGCAGTCTCCCACAATTCTCCTTTGAAGCATTACAACCATTGATGTTATTGAAATCGAGGTTTTTTTTTTTAAATGAAAAGAATTGCATTTCATGTGTTTGCCTAAAACTTTGAAGGCAAGCTGAATATGAACAGTTTTTAATAAGTGTTCTGGTTTACAGAGTGGTATTCGTTAAATGAGCAGCTCTCGGTGCTCATTTATATGTATAATATACACTTCACAGCTGACTATCTCCCTACCTTATCTGTCAGAGAGAATGTAAGAGGAGATTAAATGAAGGCTTGTATGAGTCGTCTTGATAGGTGCATGAATCAGTGATTTGTGTGAAAGCACCTGTGGATCATGCCTCTGTCTGCAGTGAAGCGTCACTGTGTCATGGGGTTTCCTCAGACTTGACAGTTTTGCTTTTGGATGCCACCAGTATCTTATTAAATAAAATGGGAGAACTTTCTTGGCTGTGAAGTTGCTACTTGCTAAGTCTGTTTGACATTTAGTATTCCTGTGTACTGGCCTGCAGTTTTGCAAGCCAGATGTCAGCCTTGAAACGTTGCATCGGTCACTTTTGTGATTAGATTTTGCCTTTTTCCACAAATTTTTACAAATGCTAGATACACTCTACAAGGCCTCTTTACAGTTATCTACTGTTTCTCACAGTAGAGCAGTCTAACAACTCTCCTATTCATACACACCAACGGTGAGCTAGAGTCATCAGTGCACAAGAAACGCATGTTTTCGTTGGGCAAATTTGAGGTAGGCCGAGTTGGATTCGAACCCCCACCTGAATCTACAGCCCAAGAGCTGAGGCACCATTGCTATCCACTGTACTGGTGTGCTGCCCCTTAGCTTGCTAGCTGGTATATACTCTGATAGGGTAGAGAGCCAGAAGCTCTTTTGGAGATGTGTTCTTATTGTGACATTACATGGATTTCAGGGCTCTAAACTGACATTCCTGTCATTCGTACAGAGTCATAACTTTTCATAATGTGTACCTCGCTATGCCTGCTGCAAGTGCGCTAGGGTCTCATTTATGACCATTAACCTGTCCTTTTTTGTTTATCAAACTATCATGGTCGAATTGGTTTTCTGAAATCAGTTACACTGGGCTTGTCAAAAGTACTTGTTGAAATGTTATGGATTTTTGTTTTTCACCTATCTATCCAAATATGCCTGGTAATGTGCAATAAAGTGTTTAAGAAACTGCGGAATTTCTAGGCAACCCTCAGCTTTGATGTATGTCGTGTATATAGAGAGCAGTGTATTGCATGTATGTTCCTCATTTTAGTGCTTGGTGACGTTTTGAAATGTAGACCTTCCCTTCAGAAGTGGCCGCTTATAGAGAAGTAATTCAGCAGTTCACAGTAGTGTAATCCTTTAAGGAGATTAGCCAGAGCTTTCCCCTGTTTTCTAAATGCGTTCTTGCATCGTTTACTGTGTTACATTTATAGGGGAACTTGCGCTTGTAAAGCAAGCAAGTCGAGTGGCTGAGAAGTTTCTCCAGTGGGTGCAAAATTAGTATTGTTTATAGAATATATTCATTTTCTAATAATTGCCTCCCTCAGGGATATAGCGAAAGGAAAGGAAGAACAGTTGATGGAAGAAAGGAAAAAGAGAAAGGACGACAAAAAGAGAGACGCTGGTTCAAAGAAGGTAGGCGGAGTAAATATTCACTTTGTAACGTGATCTACATGAAGGTCTGTTGTGGATTCATGTTTTCAAGCATGCCAGACACAGTTGCCTTTATTTGTAAGTAGGTCTTCTCGCCTTTCAAATTTTTACTCGTCTGATGCTGAACACGTTTCGGTAGTTATCGGTCCAGAAAGGATAGGGTTTGTCACAAAGGTATTTCAGTCTCGTCTCACGTTCGCTTACATGGCTTGCCAGGGAAGGTACATGCAGGACAATGTGTGTGCTCTCTATTAATTTGAATCTGCTTTTATTGATCTACATTTTCCTCTCATTTCAGGCCACTGAACAAAAAAACAAAGGTAGGCAGCTTGGCATTTGACATTTCTGACACTCGTTTGATGGTCTCTGGAATTTTTCCACTGACTAATAAGGAAAGCCAGATAGCTCAGGATTTTATCTTTGACCTTGTCCTCCTTGTATGTCAGTGGCTTAGGAATGAAGCTGGAGTTGTCTGACATGCAAGTGACTAAGCAGACAAGTTTCGGGGACGGTGTTTGTTAGTGGTGATGAAATAAATGTTCTTCCAAAAAAAAAGTTTTACAATTGAAGCTTTTTTTTTTTGCATTGCATTGCATTCTTAAATGATGAAAGTTGCAACTGCAGAGTAGGCATATTAAATTTTCTTGAGTTGTATTGTTACCTTGTCTTTGAAATATACTTTGTTCTCCAAGTTCTGCATATTTTCAATCAAACCGGTAGCATTTTGGATTTAGGTTCAGGTTGGCTTGCAGTGCGTTTCTTGGTCAACTATGGCTCTTGAAATTTAGACTTTGTGAAATTCATAATCTTTTAAAAGCTCAGTGCGTATGGTTTGCAGCATTAAAGTAGAAGAAGAAATTTTTATTTTCTTAAATTTTATCGGTATGTGTTTTTGGTAGGCAAGTTGGCATAAGCAAAGGAGACAGCTATCTGGGCTCTGCACTCTAAATCCAGAAAAAAGAAATGCAGCACAGAGCACCAGTGACATTGTTAAAGATTACATTTGGAACATTGCACAGGACCGTTACATAGGAAGGTGGTTANTTTACTGTCATCGAATGGTGTGAAGGCATTTTCTTCAGTTTAATTATTCACATTTGGGTTCAGTTCTTTCATGTCATAACTGGTAACTGTCCTGACAGAGGTGCAATAAAAGGACACCACCCAGTGTGTGGGGGGGGGGGGGGGGGGGGAAATTTTGTTTTAAGAAAACTAACAGGGCAGCAGATCTTCTGGTTGTAGCACTGAAAGTTTTTCTGACTAATCCATCTGACAGCTGAGTAAGTCAAAAAGTCATACACGCAGACCTTCATCAAACAAATGGTCGAGGAGCACGCTTGTGAAAATGGAGCCTCTTTGACGCCACGCAGCACAACTTGGCAGCGTTCGTTTCTTGCCTTGTAAAGTGTGAAAATGGATGAATGCCAGAGGTGCGTTTAAAGTTCTTGCCCCCACCAGTCATCCACCCCTTTGTCCTCCTGCGATGTTCAGCTTATCTCAAGTTACAGATGGCTTCTTTTCGTCTTGTCTGTGTTCAGCACGCTCACTTAGATTGGTTAGTGTTGAAATGCTGTTAATTTCAGGCAACTTCCACGGACATTTGGCCAGTCTTTTCCAGATCTATTTTAATGACTTTTTTGGGATAGCGATCTTCCCAAAAGGTTGCCTCGAAATATTAAGGTTGTGAAAAAGTTCAGGGAAATGTGTAGCCATAAGCTTTTCAGAACCAAAAGCAATATGGGCAAAAGTTTTGCTGTGCCTCACAAAAAAGGAGACTTGTGTAGAACCTTTTCATCTCCTATATTTTTGTATTCAGATATATTTTGCTTTACGCAATGTGTGCATTTGAGTAATTCACATTACATCCCGTTCAGTAGTTCTCTAGTTTTGATTAATTTGTCCATTTATGATATTTATATGGGCTATGCGGTTTGAACAGCAAAGAAACTCCAGAAAGTTAATGCTCTAGCACTGCTGTAACACTGCTGAAAATTTAGTGTCACTCTTACCTAAAACTGCTGTTAGTCAGCAGTTAAACAGCTGCTATATATCACTAAGATCTTGCATTTTTCCTGCTTTTTTGCGTATACAAGTCAATATATTTATTCTTTAAAATAGAATAAATGCTTTAACTAGAATATCATGCTTAAGACTGAAATGGCTTCAGTGATAAACTGTTTAGGGGCTCTTCCATTCTGTGGATACAAGAAGCTATGTTGTCAAGATGTTCTGAATATTTATGCATGCATGCATGCATGTATTTTTTAAACCTGCTGAAGTCTTGAATTGTGACACAAATGACCGGTACATCAATCTGCAAGGAAAGTAGTTGACTTCTCTGAAGAGTGCCATGCAACTGCTCCAACCTGTGATCCTATGTACCATTCTACACATGAACAGTTTAGAAGCATAAAATTATGCCCCCTGGTGGTTTCAGATGTTTTGTCAGAACAAGGGAACCGTCCAGGAAAGGGTTAAGAGAGGTGACTATCTAAATAATTCCGGTAAGAAATAGTTCCATCGTTTGTATTTAATTGTCACTTTTTCCTTCAGGAAATGTTTGAAAAAATTGTTCATTGATGCAAACCTGTTTTGAAAGTAGCAGTAGAGAATACGTTGAAGCGAAGCCTGTTGCCAGCGCTCTTACTCTCGTCGTGTGCCTGTGCATTAATCGCAATTAAAAGTAGGAAAGTAAAAGAATTCCACCAGCATTGACAAAGGCCCTTAACAGGGAGAAAAGGTTCATTATTTTAAACAAGCAGATACAACTTTTTTTTTTTTTTTTTTTTTTAATGGTGCATTATGTGTGGGGCATTTTGTTTTAGCCTAAAGCGAGGCATACGCTCTAGGAAATGAGACAGNTAAAAAAGAAAAAAAAAATTTTTTTTTTTTTTTTTTTTTTAATGGTGCATTATGTGTGGGGCATTTTGTTTTAGCCTAAAGCGAGGCATACGCTCTAGGAAATGAGACAGCGCTGTTGCAGACATAAATAGTCCCATGTTTCACAGGTGTCGTTTAGTTGTGTTGGAGAAAAGGGGTTTAGAAATGTGCATGTGCTTAACAACCTTTGTATAATCGTGTGTGTTGAATTTTTGTAATGTCAGTTGCACAAAATATTTAATCAGTCACAGTTTGAAAATGAACCTGATAGGGGAGAGTGAACAGGCAAACTTCTTCCTCTGTTTTATTGCTACTCCTGTGCAGTAAGGTATGCAGTACAGTGATACAGGTAGTAGTTGGAAGAGTGGACAGAGGTGCCACTTTGCACTTGAGAGATATGAATAAACCACCTGCTCTGGTTCCCCTTTAAGCAAGATACTTACCCTAAATGAATACAGTAAAAGTTGCCCTGCTCTATAAAAACACTGCATGCGGTATAATGTAGTGAGTTGCTTTGAAAAGGAGCAACAGCTAAATGAATAAATAATGCAAGCGCTTAAGTGATAGGGATGCTCCTGACAGGATGTGTATGCTTGCTGCTGCTGTTTTTGCACCAGGCAGCAAAGGATTGTTTTCAGCAATGTGCAAGAAGAAAAGCACGTTGCATTATGAAAATGACATCTACATGCTGTAGCCCATGATTGTTACTCAGTAATACTATGATTCATTTGGTGTCATAAGGGAAAATACAAATGTGCATCCCTGAACACTCCAAAGAGATGTCAAACTGCTTGTGGGTCTTCATCATACTTGTCTACTTTCTTCTGTTCCCCTCCCCCTGTGTTGCAGAAAATTCATGTAGTAGCATGACGACTAGACTTCCTCTGCCTGCCTCTTGACATTCCACAAGTGACAGTTATGCACTACCCAAGCAGGAAGTGGTTTACCATACAAATTAAACTATAACTTGCACAGTATTTGCAAACTGTTACATGCATTTTAACAGTTTTGTTTTAATGAGTGTTTTAGATGTGTAACTATTATGTTGATCTGTTGACATTGGTTTAAAAAAGCTCCTTTCCTATGCTGCATACACACGTTCTGTCTCCTGCACCCCCACCCCCCCCACCTCTTTTTCCCTCTCGCTGAGAGAGCAAGGCTTACTCTTGAAGTAAAATGACACCATGGTTCTCCTCCATTTTCTAATGAAACGCCCCGAGCGCCAAAGGAGCAGAAGTTTAAATGAGCCCCTGTCCTCGAATGCTTTTCAAAAAAGTGTGGCCCAGAGATTAAGAAGAAAGAAAGGAAATTTTGAATCTCTTTAGACAGCGTGCAGTTCTCGTTTGTTCTGCGACGTATTACTGCATGAGTTTGTGGTAAATGGCACAGAACCACAGTCCTTGTGGCTTGTGTCAGGAAAGGGGCACTGTTCAGGGACTCTGTGTAAGGCTTTTAAACCTGTCTTAGGGAAGAATAGACTTCCTTTGTAGATTACGTTTAATTGATCTTTAAATTTAGTGTAAAACACGACTCCATTCTCTCATTCTGAGTTTTAAAAAGGTCAGGAATGTCCCACGCAGGATTTCTTGTGCACAGTTTCAGTTACATTGCTTCATTTTAATGTGTAGCTCAATTGCAGCGCTGGAGTGAGAATATCAGGGTGGAATGAAGTCACTGCAGAGGATCATGGCTTGTTATGGTGTCTGAAGTCCACACTGTTACTGTGCTACAGCTTGTCAAATTCAATTTAAATGTATGTTTACCTGGAAGCTTTTCCTCCAAATGCTGGTTTATGAAATAAATTTTCTTCTAGTGTATGAGTGAAACAAGACCTGAAGTCACGTGCAGTTGTGTTTCTTGAATGCTGTGCCACATGTTTTATTGCACTTATTTTACAAGACCTGAGGTTAAAGTGCACAGAAATGTCTCGTGGTAGACGTGGACTCTTTGCAGGCTTGCTTGACTCTGTCAGCGTGTAACAAAACATGTTGAGAAAAGAAAATTAAAACTTGATTCCTGTCCTTTAAGTGTAAGTAATAGGAATTTCCGAAACGGCTTACATATAGTTAGTTATATAGCGCGTCTGAAGGTGGAACCTTTTCACAGCTTTGTTTTTCTGAGGTCTACAACTTGGACAGCATTGGAGGGTGTCTAGTATTTCTGTGGCTCCTGAAAGAAACACTGTAACTCGAGTTAACTCTGATTTCTATTTTTAAAACCCTGCCTTAACAGCAAGTACGTACAAAGAGCTGTTTTTACCATAGCTATTGCGGGAGACTCCAATGTCTTAACTCGGATTAAAAGGATTGTTTAGTGTCTCATTGGGAGTTCTGTGCTCCATATACGCTCTCTTTACCTGAGGAATGGTGCACCCGGCTCTTTGTGGGTTAGGCTGTCACCTTATGGAGGACTTTGACCCAAAAGCTGCAGAGACCACACTCTGCTGCAGAGCTGCCAGCCAAACATCTTGTTTGTTTCCTTTATAATTAAAAACGTCCGATCCCTGTGTTTCGGTGCCTGGAAGTTGATGCTCGCCGGGGCTGTTCTGCTGCCCGGTGCTTGTCAGCATCTAGTCGTCTGGGAAATTGAGCAGAATGAGGGCGCTGGTCTAACAGAGAGGTTTTGTGCAGCGCAGGAGGAGGGGCTCTGCACCATCCTGAAGTACACACACATTTTCAGTGTCCTTGAAACCTATACTGATCTTCTGTACGTGTTTTCCATTATAAACCAGACTCTTGTGATACACAGGTGTCGGGTTGTTTTTGTTGCGGAGCTACGCTGGATTCATCCGGCTTTTGTGTTTTCTGTCAAAATGAAAGCTTTTGTTTTCTCCAGACACGTTTCCCCTCTTGCCTGTCATAAACTAGGATTAAAGTCGATAATTGTCGAATACATTGTTTCAATTTCTTAGGCTAGATTGAAGGTGTTTGCTTGCCCGTCCTTGTTTCATTTGATGTGTTGCGAATGCCATTTTTTCTTTCTCACCTCAGTGCCAGAACACACCAAGCCCAGTTTAAGCCAGCCCCAGCCTGCCAACACAAAGAGCGACACCACCTCTCTGACCAGCGCCGTCAGCAATGCCAAGCGGGCCCAAGCCAGCAGCCAGCCGCAGGTCCCACCTCGATACCCACCCCGTGAAGTTCCGCCACGTTTTCGCAAGCAGGAGCAGAAGCAGCTGTTGAAGAGAAGCCAGCCTCTCCATACCCTTGTCGCCACCCTGGGAACCCGAGCTCCGCTCACCACCGACCACCTGGGGGGTGCTCAGCCCGCTAGTGACGGGCCTGTCCCAGGTACATGGCCGGGAGTTCTCATAAAGCCCTTCTCACATCTTTCACTGTGTGTGTGTGTGTGTGTGTGTGTGTGTGTGTGTGTGTGTGTGTGTGTGTGTGTGAGGGAGAAAGAGAGAATGCTGAACATCATGTAAGTACACAATAGTACGATTGTTCCTCTCTGCACGTAGCCAGCATTCTGCAGAGATATAGTGTAGCTGCGATGGTAAAGTGGATAAGGGGCGAGTTACCGTGTTTTTGGACAGGGTGTAAAATGTGCAAGTCATGTCCACTGTGAGACATTAATAGTTTAGCAGCTTCCTTACAAATACTTCCAGTTCCACTGCTGGTGATGGCAGCTCTTCATCCTGATTTTGGTAGGATTTTTTTTTTTTTTTTTTTTTGAGTAGCTTTGCAATTAGATTAGGGTATATATTTGTTTTTTTTTCCTTTCCATATTCTTCTGTGAAACATATTGTTCTGGAGTAAATAGTTTCTTTGCAGTAGAATATTGACAAGTGATCCAGAAGATCCTGGATTGTCAGTCTGTTCTGTTATCCGCTCAGTTTTGTTATAAACGGGCTTTAGTTCAAGATTTTGTTGCAGTTTAAAAACGTTAATACACACACAAACAGAAATGCATGTATGAAGTTTCATGTCTGGATGTGAAAGTTTTCTAATGTAGCACTATTTTACGGAAAGTTTCTGCACATTGATGGTGAACGTGAGAAACTATATCTTCACAAACTATTTTTTGTGCTTTGTTTTGGGTTTTAGTTTTTTTTTTTTTTAAAAAATACAGCTTTATATAAATTCACAAGGAGTCTTCACCATAAGTTAATGCTCCAGTATGTTCAGTTTTCAGTAAAATTTATATTAAAAAATTCTATTTTCTTTATTTGACTCTTGAGGCAGTGCTTTGAGGTCGGTTTGATTAGATTTGTTCAGTGTTTTGAGTTGGCAGGGTAACTAAGGTGAAATATAGCAAAGAAATACATAAATAATTAAATCTGCAGGGTGGGAACCAAGTTTGCAATGATGTTCATGAACAAAATGCTTGCATATGATTTGCTTGAGGCAGGTGAAAGTATTCTGTCCCTTTCAGTCTCTAACAGGCAAATCGGTTCAATTTGCATATTTTTTATACGTTAGGGAGCAACGTTGTTAACTTTTCTAGAAGAAAAGCTATTGTTTAAATTCAGGTATTGTTTTTCTGTTAAATTGGTTCAGTAACAATTAGTGTGAAAGTATGATCTATAAATGAGCATTATTACTCATGAGCATAATTTATGGAAAAACGGATTGGTCCAGTAAACATGTCAAACTTGGATTAATAATCGTCACTTTGTGTTCACTTTATTCCATTTCAGTTTTAGGCTTAAGTTTACTTCATTATTATTTGTTCTGCTGTCCTAACTCGCTTGTTAGCACGCAGGATGGGATTGCAGACGACTTTGTCACGAACTGTCGTCGCGTGACACTCGGTAGTCGCCCATTGCCCTAATGGCGTATTTGAACAGCCTCCTGTTTGTTTGTTTCCACACAGCAATCACTCTTGTGGTCTCTTGTTTTTCGTAGGCATGCCTCCCATACGGGATTTGGTCAGCCACTCCCCTAACCAGACAGGTGATTTTGCTTTTTTTATACTTTCATCCAACTCTCCTTGGGCTTGGTGCCATTGACTTTTGCCTATTAACTGGAGGGGCTTCTGTGGTTGCCAACACAGGGCAGAGTGCAAGCCTCCCATCACACTGCAGCTTTTGTCTTTGATTTGTATCACTGCCTTTTCTATCATTTTAAAAATGATTCTTCAGTTTGAGCATGCAGGAATTTATTTATTTATTTTTTTTGAATGGAATTGGCTCCTGACTAATTTGGCACGATAGCTCGAGGAAGTGAACTGTATTTAGATAGCATCGTGATTTTTATTATTCACACGTGGCATTTCTTAAGTGCCTTTCATCTGCCCATCTAAACTGAAGTGACACATTACTGACTTTCTAAATGCACTTCTTAATCTGTCCACATTGTGTAGTAAATTTTGGGTGCACGGTGTGGGTTAAGCCAAGAGAGCAGCCCTTCTAGTTAATAGATACAACTTATGTATAAAATGTTTTGTTACCGTTCACTCAATGCTCTGAACACTACAGCGAGAGATTCTAAACAGGACAGGTTCTGTGTTTAATGTACATCTCTGAAATGTTTGCACCCGTGTTTCAGAGTATTGGTCAGTCATTATTGCATTATAAATGGACCGCATGCATGCCAGTTTTATGACCTTGAACTTAACTACTCATTGTTTTGTAACACTATCCTTCTATTCAGTATTGTACTCAGATTAATGACGAAAGTTCTTTAGCAACAGTCTTCCTGACCGTTGCATGCTAGAGCATTAGAGGCTGATGGTTTATGCTTATGAATGAATATTCTTAACTGTAAGCAATATTACATTTACTACTGCAAATCTTTAGTGCTTATACTGTGAGTCTTAAGAGTTGGTGGCTTGTGGCATTGATTTACACTTTCTCTGTATGTTTACAAACCTGTCTGAAAGCAGGTATCATTTTTTGAGCTGCACAAATGCTCACGGAGTAGAGTTTGGTTATATTAACTTTAGCTGTAATCATCTTGTCATATAACAACAAATACAAATTAGATTTTTTAAATTGAAATATGTGAAGGTCCTAGTCATTTGCCTGGGTTTTGTCTTTTGGTGCTTTCAGAAGTTAACAGCTAAAATGCCTGTCCGCCCTTAACATTTTTTTTCTCATTTGAAACAATTCATGGCGTGGCATAATTTGTGAAATGGTTGGAAACGCCATCCAAATGCCAGCAGAATTTCTTTATGTGGAAAGTCTTTTTTTTGGGGACAGCTCTAATTTTAGTATAGTCTTTCAAAATCAATATAAGCAATTGAACATTTTCCTGTTTAAAAGTACTGTTATTGACTTGGAACTATAATGGAAACTGCATGATTTGGAAAAATCTGCTGGAAATGTAATGTGTTCTTAAATCTTGGAATCAAAACGAGCCTTTTCATGTCAGCCTTTAAAACTGATTCATTTATTCCAGGCCAGATACAGAGAAAACCTTTAAAGTCATTGGTTTTACATTGGACGTGTTCTAATGTCCTGGTGTACAGATGGTAAACCATTTAATTTTGAAGAATGCACTTTTAGACTGACTTCTAGAGGGCACATAGCAGGCTCCCACAGTAGTCACTAGGCATGGATTGCTACCTTTGTTCATTGACTGAGTGTTAAGTGAGGTGCACCACAGGTGTGCACCACAGGTGTGCAACTGACATTAGGTGTGGAGAACAGGACTAAAGGAAAACAATGCTGTCAGGGTTCTCAACCTGATCAGTAACTATGCATTACTCAATTTGAACTAGCAGGTGTTAGATGTATCAAGAAAAAGTTTCATATGTTTGATCTGTGTTTTTAGAATGTATTTTCACATTCGTCAAAGTGTAGTAAACAAATGACAACTGAAAGCATTGTTAAAATGTGATGTAGTTATCCAACAAGCTTGTCCACGACCATTTGACTTGCACAGTGTTTCCTTTCTAAATAGCTAACTTGTGTGCCAGTTGAAGCCACAGTTCATTGTTGACTAAATGTTCTGTTTGGTAACTCTTTGTATACAAGTGTATTGGAACATTCTTTGATCATTTATTTAAACAATTTTATGTAGCAGACTATCAGTATTTTTGTTGCTAGAGAGAGGTACATTTGCTCGAGAGTAAGAGGCTGAACTGAGCACTGGCAGCCATTTTGTACTTTAGTTTTGATTTTTACTTAATACTTTATATCAATATTTAAAGTTTATTTTGTGTCCCAGGATGAGGAATAGGAAAGTCAGCCTGATTGAGGTGCTTCATGGAATACATTCCAGTAGGAGCAAATGCAGCAAAAATAGTCTTTGGCTTAGGTTCTCTTGCTTCTCTTGTTCAAGTTTCAAGCACTCGCACCACTGCTGTAAAATGGTGACGGTAGGGTATCTCAGCATTCCAGGCTTGTACTCCAAAAGTGCCTTCAGTTTTGTCAGTCACCAACCTGCTTCCCAAAAGTTTTGATCAGATGAGGAAACTGCACGTGTGGCACCTACAGTGTTGCCCTCTCACAGGGGATTACACCTTTAACAAATGTGCCTTTATTTAATTGAATATATGGGTCCTCACTGCCTTTTCTCAAAGACCTCTCACTTTTTTTGTTTCTGATAAGCGTTGTTTAAAATGTGATTTAACTTGAGCTGTGTGAAATACAAAAGAAAACTGACCTATATTTTACCCATTTAGAATGACTTTTTTCTCTCTTCACAGATTTGAATGAGACAAGTCTGATTTCTCATTATGAAAATTCCCACTGGAATTCTGGTTCATCTGGCAGCGACTCAAACGCTACTTGGGACAAAGTTGTTGTAGAAGGCTGCAACAAGGAAGCCTGGCCTTCTGTCAATAGCAGTGACCCAGAGCTAGCCACAGAATGTATGGACGCTGAGTCTGCCTCAAGCTCTGGGTCAGAAAATAACTTCAATATAATGGCTTCTGGGAACGGCATTGGCGACAGCAATGGCAATAGACAGGGAAATGGACATGGTTCTCAATTTATGGTTGCAAATGGCAGCAATAACGTGGACAATGGGAGTATTAAGGGACCGTGGGGTGTATCCCATGGCTCGATGCTAAGCACATGTCAGAGCTCTGGGGAAAGCTCCAATGGCAAATTAACCGAGAGTAGCCATGGTAAATTAAATGCATGGGGTACCCTAGGTTCCTCAACCAATGGAGGTATAAATCCAAGCACTTTGAACCCAAATGCCAACCATGGTGCCTGGCCTGTATTGGAAAACAGTGGGCATAATCAGCATGATCCTGTGGGAAATGGGAATAGCGGCACCAGTGTTCAGCGTAGCACCATAGGTCAAACGCCCAGCAGTCAGAGTATTAACTCTAAAATGGGCCTCTCTGCCCACACACCCTGGGGAAACCTCCAGGATATCAATGCAGAATCTGACGTCAATGGTACAAGTAAGGTTTCGTTTAGCAGGCAACCTCAAAACCTTAACACTGAATTGAATGGACCAAATAACACTACTAACATGATGACCTCTAGTTTACCAAACTCTACTGGTTCAATGCAGATCAATGAACTGCCCATAGGGCACCAAGCCTGGCAAGTGGGCACAGGAAGCTCATCTCAGCTCCAAGCGTCC
Source organism: Arapaima gigas (assembly GCA_900497675.1). Lineage (NCBI taxonomy): Eukaryota > Metazoa > Chordata > Actinopteri > Osteoglossiformes > Osteoglossidae > Arapaima > Arapaima gigas. The sequence goes on along the minus strand of UFQX01000523.1, from coordinate 919,698 downwards.
TTGGTTTCTAATGGCACTTCAAATTCTCAGCATGGCAACAGCGAGGGAATAAACAGCGGGTCTTACGGTACAGCTTGGGGAACTCCACGAGACACCAGTTATTCCGAAGACAAATGTCCTGTCCCTAAAGGCCAAGCTGCGGGTGACACTGTGAACGCAACTCCAATGCAGTCAGGGGTGAATGGTTCTGCTGCAAGCGCTGCTTCGTTTAACAACAATAATAACGGAAGGGGGGGTCGTGCTGGAGGGTGGGACTCTGGACCCACAACTTCACATGCGTTGGGCTGGGGTGGAGGGAATGGTGTCAGTCCCACAGGGATCCCTCGTCCTTGGGGGAGTGCATCATCTTCTTCGTCTTCATCATCGTCATCCTCTTCTAATGCAGGCACTAAGGTCTCCAACAGTGAGTGGAACACTCTGCCTACCAGCAATCAGCATTCCAGTGATGGCATGAATGGGAGCAGGAAGGGAACAAATGGTTGGATGTCTCTTGAGGATGACACTCTCGGTGAAAGTGGTGTCAGGCAAGCAGCTCAAATCGGCAATCAAGGCTGTTCTTGGGTTAAATCAGCTGGCAGCGAGGGTAGCGGTGATAGTACCGGGAGCCGTGGGGATCGAGACATACAACGCAGCAGTAGTCGCAGGAAGCCAAATGCTCACGGTTTAGTACAGAACGTGCTCTCTAGGACCGATCTAGATCCTCGGGTTCTGTCCAACACTGGCTGGGGACAGACACCAGTACGGCAGAATACCACTTGGGACAGCATTGCCTCTTCCAACTCTGACAAAAAGCCTGACAATGGAACAGAGGCTTGGGGCAGCTTAAGCTCCCAGACGTCTAATTCTGCAGGATGGGGAGATGCATCTGGCAGCAACAATGCCAATGCTTCTTCGATGTCTGGATGGGGAGAGTCAAAGTCTTCAGGATGGAGGGATGCCAAAGACCCGAGTGGACAAGAAAGTTGGGAGGACAGTTCTGCGGCTGGAAAGGCTAATTCGTCGTGGGGTGGCAACAAGGAAGATAAGCCTACTTGGCATGATGCGCAAAAGGTCAAGCAGGGATGGATGGAAGGACAGAAGTCCAGTCAAGGTTGGGGTGCACCTTCTGCTGGTGATGGATGGGGTGGGGATGTTCCCCGAGGAAACAGCTGGGGTGAATCCGCAAAGTCAGGCTCCGGTGGCTGCGATAGTGATAGTGACCGTTCAGGATCAGGCTGGAGTGAGCATGCCAGGGCTGGATCGAGCAATTCTTGGGGTGGTGGGGGAAGCATTCCCAGCAATGATGTCCCATCTGGCTGGGGAGAGACTAAGTCAAACCATCCGAAGCAAGGCTGGGGAGAGCCTAGCAAGGTTAGCAGTCAGGGCTGGGGAGAGCCCACAAAACCCAGCCACTCTGGCCCTTCTTGGAGTGACCCCTCCAAAACCTGCACCTCCCCGGACTGGAGCAAGCCGCAGGAATCTAATGCAGGACAGGCTTCCTGGGGAGCCTCTGGCTCAAACAAGCCCTCTGGTTGGCTGGGTGGGCCAATGCCAGTAACCCAGAAGGAAGAAGCTACAGGCTGGGAAGAACCCTCTCCTGAATCTATTAGGCGTAAAATGGAGATTGATGATGGGACCTCAGCATGGGGAGACCCTAACAGCTACAGCAGCGTGAACATGTGGAATAAGAACAGTGGCACAGAGCAAGAAGGGCTTGTGGCACCTCACCAGCAGTCACCGCCCCAACCAAATCTTCCACCGCCAAATTCCATGGCCAGCAAGGAAAAGACGGGTAAGTGCACTGTGCCTGTGTGTTTCTGTATATAACAGACACGCCTGGTGTCTGGCTCATATTTACTCTGTTTTGGAACTATCATGTTACTTCACGCTTGTGGAATTTGAGGGCTTATTTTTACCCTCATCCATTCCTCTATGCTCAGATTTTCATGTTTGGAAGGTTTGTCAAGCAATAATGAATTAGAGCAATGGCATGGTCTGGACCCCCCCCTCCCCCCAAGATTGATATATATATATTTTTTTTAATTCAGTTTTCAATGTATTGATTATCAACTTAGGCTTTGAGAAATCTACATGAAAAATTGGTGTAGGAATACTACAGCAATTTGAGTCGTGTGCATTCGATTAGTCCTGAAAGAAATCTGAGATTCAATATGGGGGGGTGGGGGTGGGGGCATTAAATATACTTGGGGAAGGAAAAGCATTGTTACGAACGGGTGATGTGGTGATTGTTGAAATTAAGGACTGCTCTACTGTGAGTACCAATATAAGCTTGTTAACATGAGCTCAGCAGGTCAACACCAAAGCAGTTTAAGATCTTATAGCCTAGTTGAGTTCAGCTGCTCCTCGTATTTGAAATATTATGGTCCTTGTTGGCATTTTCAAAGTTTCCTTCTGTAACTCAATTTTTGTACTATATGGTAGAAATACAACAGATTAAAATGGTATGAATGTGAGACTTTGGTGCTGAAGTGTGGCACTACCACCTGCAGGTTGGGGAGAGCCATATGGATCAGTACAGAAGTCTGAGTCATCGTGGGGTGAGCCATCAGGTCCCCCAGTCTCTGTGGATAATGGTACTTCAGCCTGGGGGAAACCCATGGATACAGGGCCAAGCTGGGAAGAGCCAGGCAGACAGTCTTCAGGGACTGCCAGCTGGGGAGGCAGTACAGGGGGACAGCAGCCACTGCACACATCTGGTGAGTAGCATGGGATGTCTCCTTGAGTGTCTCAAATACTTGATTTTTATCTGCTTGAAATTAAGGCCCTTGTTGTTCTTTGTGAAAGGACCTAAACCTATGCAAGACAACTGGTGTGGTGAAGAAATGTCTGTGACAGGAACACGTCATTCAAGCTGGGAGGAAGAGGGGGCGGAGGTTGAGATCGGGATGTGGAACAACACCCCCTCACAAGAGAGCAGCCAGCCTGGGAGCTGGTCATACATGAAGAAGATGTCAAAGGTAGCAATCGATCCAAGTGAGGGTATCGTCTCTGGATTTGAACAGTGCTATTCAGATGTTTACAGGCCAGATATGACTTGTGTTTTTGTCTTCAGGTCAACAAAGGAGTCAACAAGCAAGATGACGCATGGATGAATCAGTTAGTCAAGCAGTTCAACAACATGAATTTTCCTGTAAGAAATATTGTCATTGGAGCCCTACCCAGCAATGTATTTGCCATTTTTCTTCAGCTGATTTGTACTTTATCTAAAACATGTGGGGAAAGTTGCTTAGCTGCAGAAGGAAAACGTATTGCATTGAGGCATTTTCTTATTTTCTTTTTTCTTTTTTGCAGAGAGAATCTGAAGAAATCTTAAAGAGCAATAAAATGGAGATACCTGGAGGTGAATTTTAATCATTTTAGTTATACATTGCAAATTATGACAGTAGTATTTTATTCTCTGTAATAGTATAATTATACTAAATGTGGGTGTGTGTTCTTTCTGAATAAAATCCTTCAAATCAGTGCACATTGTCACCCTGAAGCATTTAGGACAACATTAGTCACAATCATAATTCTGTATAATGTTTAGCTTGGATTTATGGTGAGAATGAACATCTCGAGTCCCATCAAACCCTGACCTGATACTGCTAAAGCATGTCTAGATTATTGGCAAAAACTTAGTTGTCTGGTTGAATGGCCTGTTAACTCTGATGCCCTTTTAGATGAAATAACTCCTTCAGTACAAAAAATGTTTCACAAGTCTATTGTGTCTGCAGGGATGCTGGACAAGCGCATGGATATGGAAAAGCATGTTCTGAATATGGGAGAGTACAATGGTGTGATTGGAGGAAAGAGTACTGCATTACGGCATCAGATCCCCAAAGAGTCTTCCATGGACCGAAGTCCCTATTTTGATAAGGTGAGAAGTAAAGATGAATTGCTTTGTCTTGCCATTTGGAAACTTGCTATGATGAGAGAAACTGACCCTGTTTGTTTGGGATACTTTTTTTAATCTTCCAAGTCTTGAATGAATTATTATACTTCATATTTCGCATTTGCAGTTGAGTTCCAAAGAGGGCTAATAACTATAGACTTCGATTTATGACTTGTGAACAAAACTAAGAAAGTGCTGTTGGGGCTACGAGACACATTGGCCCTTCATACTTGGAAACGTGCGTACAGATCTCTTTCCAGTAATGGTGTCAAATAGAAAAGTGTGCGCGTGCGTGCGTGTCACATCCAGTGTTAGCTACCATGACTACTAGAGGAGCCCTCTTCGCAATGCATTTGTTGATGCGTGTTTGGCAGGCGCCTGGGTGACAAGCTGCAGAATTTAAAGTGTCGCAAGGACTTTCCTTCAAGGTGATGTCAGGCTGAAAAATAAGACATTACATCATTCCTTCCACCCATAGGTTGCTCTCTGCTCTTCAGGGTTATGATGAGGAAGAAAAGCACTACTGTGAATAACAGTTTGGGAGGGGGTGCGTGACAGGATTTCCTGACATCTTTTTGCAGTGCCTCTTAAGTCTGCCAACCATTTGTACCACTAAGGACTACAAAGGCTTCTTTTTTCTTATCAGCTGACCTTCGCATCCATTTACATCCAAAAACTGAACTTGAGTGTCTCTTTTAGTGAACAGTGAATCATACTCATTTTTTCAGTTGTCAATAAAAAACTGACTTCTAGAGCAGCCATTTCGTGTATGGTACCTAATGGGGTTTTTTTTTTTGAAGAGTAACAGTCTTCCAGCTAGTTTATGGCAAAGTGGGGAGAACTTGTTCATCTCATGTGACTTCCTATTCCCATTAGAAGTCCTCAATACCTCGTGTTACTGGAAAAGTTGAGTAACCCATGTCTATGAGGAAACGTTACCCATTCTTAAAGGCTGAAAAGCCTGTAGGGTGATGTTTATTTCCACTTGTTGATCTCAAGCTGTGATAGTAATGCCAGATACTTTTCTGATACATTATTCAGTTTATTGGACAAATTATCTAAAGTCTTTGTTACATATTTAGTGCTTTCTTGAAGTGTTACATCAGAAGGTAAGAACACAAATGGAATGTTAACTAAAAATAATCTCAAACCAGATTCATAACAAGTGCAATGTTTGTAAAAATGTGCTGGCTGCAAGCTAGAATTGTATGTACAGTCATTCAGAAAATGTCTGAGACTATCCAAACAGCCTATTTATCATGTGTATTCATCTGTTTTTTTTTTTTTTTTACTGCATCTCGTATCAAGTACAGATCTACTTTTCAATACTTAATTTAGTCTTAAAAATAGACACCTATATTACTGGTGAAAGAGCATAATTGGTTCTGAGAAAACACTCAAAAACCACAAGTTTGAATATTAGGAAGCAATTTCCATTTCTTATGAGAAATTTTCATTCAGAATTCATCTGGGAAACCCCAGTTCATTTCCTCAAAATATTTCTCTCTGAAATACCCATTTCAGCCTAACAAAGAATGCTTTAAACACCAGTTGCTTAATTATAAAAGTTTGTGAGGTTATTAATATGCCTTTGTCTTTGTATGCACTTGCTTTTTAAATCCAGTTTCATGCAATATATTTCTTACCTTAGTAGTTATTGTGACAAACATTTAAGTAAAAATTTATACAATATAAAATGGGGGGGGGGGGTAGAGGTGAACGAAATGACAAAATGCACACTGCATTTGAACATGGGCCACATGAAGCAAAGTCTGAGAATGCAGATCCTGGGTGCAGTGCTGCCACGCAGCTTCACACTCAAGTGAATTTCATACGTTTCCCCGATGTGGGTCGGCTTCACTCTATAAGAAATCCTTGATGGGACTTCTTGACTCAGATACCGTGTCAGTTATTAATATATCCCACTCGCTATATCAGGAACACGGAAAATCAGGCGCTCAAATACAGAGGCATGGGTGTAAAGTTTGTAGTTATAGAATCATAGTATCTTATGCCCTCTGGTTTTCTGGATTTCTTCTGTTTTCTTCCACATTTTCATCAGTTCAGCTGGCTTTTCATAGGAACAACAATAGCCCAAATTACTTTTTGGTCATTGCTTGTGGTAGATGCCAATGTTGGAATTTTAAATCCCTCGGTTTGCAACGCTAAGACTTTATTTATAAACTGATTTATTCACTGTGATACTATTTTAATTACATAAGAATTCATTCAGGTTTTGTCCAGTTGACAAAGCAATTCGTACAGCATTGTTGACCCGAGCTCCTCGTATAGCTCCTGGGTGAATATCAATTGCATAAATAAAATGAACAGAAGTAGTGGCTTTTGGTGCCAAAACAGTCTGTAGTGATGGCTGTAAGGCTTTGTTACAAATTGAGATCTTTAAAAAAAAAAAAAAAAAAATTTACTGACCTTGGAAGTAATTTTATGTGTCCCCAAGGCTGATGTGGATGATGTTTGGGACATTGTGCTGGTGTGAGCCTCTGCTTCCCCCCCCCCCCCTCCATAGACTCCTTGTTCTAACCCTGCTTTTCTTTCCTTTTTGCCTGCTCTGCCTTGCCTTTCCCCTCTGACCTGGGGTTTCCACGGGCTTCCTTTCCAAAACCTGCCCTCGTCACCATTCTGCCTGTTGCTGCCCTTCTCGCTTGTGGCCTGGCGCACTGCAGCTGTCTCTGTCTCTATCTGTTGAGGATGGCATTGTAGCAGAAGAGCCCCAAAATGTACAGTATTCGTCCAATCAGAATACGAAGCCCCCCCCCTCAAACGGTGCACTACTTAATCCAGGCCCTGCTCTCATGTCAGGGCCAAGCCAACAAAACTTGAATTTGGTTAGACAGGTGAGTGCCCCCCACCCCCAGTATCAGCCTGGGGCCCTGTTCATTTGGGTGGATGTCTTGTGGCATGTGAGGAGTTTGCAAGTCCTCAGTGCATGCTTTCGGCTTTCCTGCTTGTTGCGGCCTCTAAATGTCTTGCCCTCGCTGTCTAACCACCGATGCCCCTCTTCTTCCAGAATGTTAATCCGATGTTCAATGGCAGTAATGCAGCAGCACAAGTCAGGAGTGCACAGCAGCCTCCAGCACAACCTCTGAACTCATCTCAGCCTAACCTCCGCTCTCAAGTGCCTCCGCCATTGCTTTCCCCTCAGGTACCCCCCTGTCTGCTTCCTGTGTCACTAATGGTTTTACCGTTTTTGTCCCTCATGTAACTCGTAGGGACCCCCCCCCCCCCAGTCACATTGCAGTGGTCATGCGGTTGAAATTTAACAAGTTTGCAATGTTGTTTTTTCCTGCGTTAGTTTGAAAATTGTGTTCGTTTCAAATTTTGTTGCTGTATACTTAATTTTTGGTTTTTCCCAAATGGATCGTACTGAGATGCACTGCAGAGTAACAAAATGTCCAAACCCGTTGACGCAATCTGCTCGTCTACTTAGTTTAAACTGCTCCTGCTTTTTGTGTTACACAGGTTCCAGCATCATTGTTGAAGTATCCACAAAATAACGGGGGTCTGAGCCCTTTGCTCGGTCCACAGCAAGTTGCCATGCTGAACCAGCTCTCCCAGCTGAACCAGCTTTCTCAGATCTCCCAGTTGCAGGTATGACTTGCATGAAAAATAACATGGTTACATCACACTTCCATCTTCTCTGCATGTTGGAGATCAAAAGATGTGGCATAATAAGGGTTGTGTTTTGAAATATTACAAGTAACGCAGTTGCCCTAGAAAAATGATTTTATTTGCATATTTTTGACGGACATTTCTGTACTTCTAGCGTCTCCTCCTCCAGCAGCAGAAAGTTCAGAACCAGAGGAACATGCCCATGAACGGCCGTCAGCAGCATGACCAGCCGGTAGAAATTCATTTACTACCCCTACATTTATTTGGATAGTTGGTACAACATGAACAATATTTAGTTCCAGGCCAACAATTTTGCCATCTTATCTTCAGGGCCGACCACTGGGCCCAATCCAGCAGATGATGCAGCCGACTCGTCCCCTGGATCCTTCCCTGATGAAGCAACAGCCTTCCTCACAGCCACCGCCTCTGCACCAGTCGGGCCTCAAGTCATACCTGGAGAACCTCATGCCCCAAAACACTCCCGAGCTGCAGAAAGAGCAGAGTGCACTCAGTTCGTTCAGTAACTTCCCTTTAGGTGGGTTGCTTGCTCATCCTAACACAGGGCCAGCTGAGTCCCTGTTGCGCCAAGCTGTGAAGCACCCTGTGGCATCTGCCGCAGATATGTCAGCCGGTAGTCACAGTCAGAGCTTCCTTAGCGGCCCCATGAGCAACGGCCACACGGCACCGGGCTCACCCCTTCACCCCCAGGCAGGAAGGACGTTTGGCAGCCATGACACTGACTCTGTGCCTGCAAGAGGTGAATAAACCTGCTTTTACTTGTGTCTCGTGAGCTCCTCTAGGGTGGATCGGCCCAGGAACAAGTCAGAAGAATCATAATGTTAAAAACGTGCATTTATTTGAGCACATCCAAATGGTCGTGGTAGTAATTTAAAGTAAAGCTTCATACAGTTGTGTAGACGGGGCAAACGGCACTGGGGGGGTTTTCCCCCAGTTTTGTAGTTTTTATTTTCCGCCTGCCAGTTGTTTCCTGTCCTGATGTTTATGTTTATATGCAGCCTGAACTGGCATTAATGCAGTTGATGTCAGATCACTGTTTAAACAATGTAGAAATTGGAAGAATCAGACACATTGGTTGTAGTTGTGGGGATTTTGACATCCTCAGCTTAAGATATCGAATGCAATAGATCAGAGAATTATTATGAACAAACATTCAGCTTATTTTGTCTGAAACTTGATCTTACCACAGCTGCTATGACTATGTACAAAAGTAAAGATTGGCATTTGCGACTAGCAAATCTTTTGATGTATTTCATATTTAAACCCCGACAACAAATGCCATTTACTGTTTTTTTTTCATTGCTGGAGCTGATGTTAGCTTTGGAACAGCGACCACATTTCAGTTATTGATGAAGACCTGATTTAGTTTGCGTGAGGGGTCAGTGTGAGATGTCTTAAGAAATGCGACACCACCTCGGCCCCTTGTGTAGAGCCTGTTCTTCAGCTCCCAGAGGTTAATTTTTTTTTTTTTAACTTGTCCTTTTCTCCAGGCTTGAATTCAAACTTGAATGTAAACAATTTGGATATTGTCAGTATTAACTACAAAGAACCCCAGTCCCGGCTGAAGAAATGGACTGCCATGGACATTTCCATTAACTCGCCCCTAGATCAAAACTCCAGCAAACCCGGTAAGGAGGAATACCTCTGGTTTTCTATGCTTTTTTAACAAAAAAAAAAATTTTTGAAGCACCGAATTTTGAGTATTGACTCCATTGTTGTGTCTACGTCCAGCATCTTGACACCTAGAATTTGTAATCCGTGACTAGATAGTGTTACAAAGCTGTTCTTTCATACATTTAACTTGTTTTCCTAAAATGTCATATTAGATAGTGAAGAAGTATGTTTGGGGAGGGCTGGCTGCACCAGTCCAGATGCATGAAATGACAAGGAGGACGTTTGTTTATAAATGCAGGTGCTATTTCTTCGGGCCTGAGGCTTGAAGAGTCCCCTTTTGGCCCATATGATTTCATGAACCCCAGCGACTCTCCAGTCAGCCCCCCGGGGTCTGTGGGAGACGGCTGGCCCGGTCGTGCCAAATCGCCTCACGGCTCCAACAACGTCAACTGGCCTCCAGGTAAATCTGTCACTGTGCTGATCATTTGCCGCAGTCATGTGTCTGCAAGGGAGTCAATTCTTTCTCGTAAGGGAAAAACGACAGTAACAGTCTTGTTTCTTCTGTTCATAAAATACCTGGTGATGCTATGTTGTAATAAAAGACAAATTATAACCTGTGTAAATGGTTGATAAAACATAAAGGAGAGTTGCTGTAACTGAAGAATACAATGATGGAGGTCCAGTGGGACATGTAACAATTGCCCATCAGAGTTGTGCGTGGATTCTGACTGACTAAACTGTACTGAATTCCTCCACTTATTGGGCAGAGTACGTGCATGAAGACCATGACATGTTCTGTGGAATGTTTTCCACTCCAGAATTTCGACCTGGTGAGCCCTGGAAAGGATACCCAAACATTGACCCTGAAACTGACCCCTATGTCACTCCTGGCAGTGTGATTAATAATCTGTCCATTAATACTGTCAGGGATGTTGATCACCTCAGGGACAGGAACAGTGGTGAGTACCGAGCCTCCCTTTGCCACACTGTGAAGCTGCATGTTTTTCAATATTCTTCAGTAGTCTGAATAATCTGTTCAGCAGTTAGTTGTAGTTCAGCCAGTGAGACTGAAGGTGACCGTGTATAACCAGTCCAGTCATGGGACAGTGGCGTGTTGCTTGCAGGACACAAAATAAAAAGGATGTTTTTAATTTATAAGGGCCCAAAAAAAACTTAACTTGCATAATTTAAGTCCGTTTTAGCAGTTTACATGCATATAACACGATTTCTGGTTGTGTTAACCCGCGTAGCCTGTGCCTTAACAGGGTCGACCTCATCTCTGAACACCACGCTGCCTTCAACTAGTGCCTGGTCATCCATTCGTGCCTCCAACTATAGTGGTTCCCTCAACAGTACAGCACAAAGCACTTCAGGTGTGTTTTCATGAGCGCTCATTTTAGGTGTGCGTGCATGCGTGTGTGTGGGGTGCTCACAGTTTTGTGTCTCATCCCACAGCCAGAAACAGTGACTCTAAAAACACATGGTCTCCTGGTACCGTCACCAACACCTCCTTGGCCCACGAGCTGTGGAAGGTTCCTCTGCCACCCAAAGGCATCACTACTCCGTCCCGCCCACCTCCAGGTCTGACTGGCCAAAAGCCCCCCTCATCCTGGGACAACCCCCTGCGGGTGGGAGGCTGGGGCGGCTCCGATTCTAGATTCACCCCTGGTGAGTGTGTGGGGCTCGCCACCCACGGCTCCGAAGAGCAGTCCCGTGGGCGTGGGGGAGCGGCGTGCGATTGCACCCTCCGAAAGGTTTTCTCGTTTGTTTCCCTTCCAGGTTCCAGCTGGGGCGACAACAGCTCAGGGAGAACAACTAATTGGCTTGTTCTCAAAAATCTGACACCTCAGGTTGGTGTGCCCCCCCCCCCCCTTCTTTTTTGGCTCTTGCATGCTCATTTTAAACGGTGCCCCGCTTATCACATTAGTGTTTTCTGAATGGTGGCTTTGGGACCGTTGAATTGGAGCTTCAACGTGACGTGTTTTCTGGCCCTGCAGATTGACGGCTCCACCCTGCGAACACTGTGCATGCAGCATGGTCCACTGATAACATTCCACTTGAATCTGCCCCACGGCAACGCTGTCGTCTGCTACAGCTCAAAGGAGGAGGCGGCAAAGGCACAAAAATCTCTGCACATGTGAGTACATTGTTTTCTCAAACGTGCATATTTCTCTCAGGGTTAAACTGGTTCCAGATTTCAACATGTTCCCTTAAATTAGATGAGGGTAAACAAACGTGTTTGGGAAAAGCGCCGTTTTGCGGTGGACAGAACGCAAATAAAGGAGGCGGCGCAGTGTTTGCAGCTGCTGCACTGCACTCAAAGGACCCGGGTTTGAATCCCAGCTCCTGCTGTAGTGCCCGTCCTAAAAGACGTTTACCCTGAATTGCTCCAGTAAAAATCACCCCGATGCGTCGGCTACTGTAAGTAACTTAACACCAAGTCACTTGAGAGAACGCGAGTGACTCAAAGCGATTCAAAGTGCTTGAATCCCGAAGCTAAACGGCACAACTGGAAGGTCTGTCACCCACACGAAACGTTCTGAATTCAGCGTTTATCTCACGGCGCCCGAGGCAGGTGTAGAGGTTCTTGTAGAGCTGTTAACCGTGTTTCCTCCTCTTCCTCAGGTGCGTTTTAGGGAACACTACTATTCTTGCCGAGTTTGCGAGTGAAGAGGAAATCAGCCGTTTCTTTGCACAAGGTCAGTCCATGGCTGCCTCGCCCGGCTGGCAGACCCTGGGAACTTCTCAGACCCGGATCGCATCAATGGAGGGTTCTCACCCCTTCCCAAACCGCAATGATCCAAATCACTGGAACGGTGCTGGACTGACGGGGGCTGGCAGTGGAGACCTCCATGGCACTTCCCTCTGGGGAGCCCCTAACTATTCCACTAGCCTGTGGGGCAACGTGAGCAGCAGTGAGGGCCGGGGAATCAGCAGCCCGTCCCCCATCACCTCCTTCCTGCCTGTCGACCACTTGGCTGGAGGTGGGGATAACATGTAGAACCCCTTTCACCTTCTGACTTAGAGACTGTGACCTCAGTGTGGAATACTTCTAATAATAATAATAATAATAATAATAATAATATGGATAATAACTAGAAAACAAAATGGCACTAGTTACTTTTTCCCCACCTATGAAACAAAGACGGGGTCACCCTGTGGAAGCAAGTTACCTTTTCCGCACATTTTTCCACTTTTATTTTAGCCCAAAACATATCAGTTCCAATACTTGAATCATGCAGGCCAATATTATAATGTGAAAGGATATAGTTACACTTCCAGGTAGTGCTCTTCATATAGAGAAAAATGTTTCAGATGAGTTCATTTGTTTTTTTTTTTCCATCGTCCGTTTGAATTCCGTATTTTTTTCTTTTAATTTGCATTTGTTTGCTGACAATGTTGGAGTATGAGCTTTTAACTTTGCACTGAATGTCGTTTTTCTCAGTATAATCTGCAATATCGAGGGAGCCGACAGTTCCAGTGTAGTTGTTTACTCAAGGATGTTCTTAAAGTGTGTGCTCTACTATGCCTTGATGTATGCCTACCTTATTGTGGTATTGTGGAGTTAAAGATCAACTTATAAATGCTGACTTAGGATTATTTGACAATATTAAAAAAAAAAGTATTGCACCAGTTGTGTTTAAAACTAAAGAATTTAGCTCTGCAGTGTAAAATACATAAATAAAATAAACTGTAGCCACAGCTGTGACTTGCAAGCCTGACCTGCAAGCCAGGGGGGAACAGCACTTTCAAATAGGCTTTCAATTTTGTTTGGAGGTGTCACGTTGTGCCCTCTTGTTTACAGACTTTTTGAGGAAAAGTGTTTACTCTTTCATTTTAAAATAAAATTATAAAAATTCCAAAAAAAGTATAAAAAGGAAAAGTTTTTAAAAAATTAAAAATGATTTAAAAAAGTAAAAAATATATTTGAGGATGAAGACGAAGCTTTCTATCTCTGGGAATACTGATCAGTGTTTGGCCATGTTTGTTTTTGTTTTTTTTTTTTTGTGTGTGTGTGTGTGTGTGTGTGTGTGTTTTTAAATATATTCCTCTCGTCTGCTAAATAACGAGCATGGTTCTCAGGAAATTTATCCAGTTTCCCCAAGTACAAAGTCCTTGTAGAAGAATCCAACTTTTAGCACTGAAACTACTTATAGCTCTAAGTTTTTCTCTGCCAAATAACTGCTTTAAGCTGGAGATGTTCTACATATTGCTTTCAAAATGCTGTGTTTTTATTAGCGAGTGGAGATGGTTTGTCGAATTGCAACATGTTCTCATTTTCTTCCCTTTATTCCCATTAGCGAGTGGCTCGACGCGTTTCGCTCTGTGACCGTCACACCTAATTGTTGTACTTTAAAAATGAGAAAAAGCCGAAAAGAGTAACTATGCATACTGTAAGCAGGTACGTGGCTTACAGAATCACTTTGTTTTGTTTATAAGAAATGTTTTAAATGTGTGATTGCGAATATGTTATTTGCAAAACTTTCTCTTTGCCACAACGGTGTTCAACGGGGGGGGGGGTCAGCAAAAGGGGGACACGGATCTTGTTTAGTCACCCGAGTTAAACAAGGCTGACATTTTAACAGTGCGAAAGTCACCAACATTTCATTGCCTTGATCGAAATTGTGTCTGAAGATGCAACAAGTCAAGTGGCTTTTAACTGTTTACAAATAGCGATTGTAACATGTACAGTTTGGTTATTTTTGGATCTGAAGTTCCTCGACATTAACAAGTCACGTCATTTTGGCTGCTCAGTACGTTTGTTGACGTTGTCGTTTGAACGCAGGTTTGTCTCTTGAAATGCAGAACCGTGGAATGAGAGGTTTGGAAGGCTAGAACAGTGCTGAATGTAATCTCTTGCTGGTAGTTAGTGTGTGCATATGTATATATTCAAACCATATTGATTGTTTAGTGACTACAACGATGCACAAGTTTATTAGAAAAGATTCAAAGGAAGATTCCAGCGTTAGGCTATGCCACAGACCTTAATTTCTGTTTTAAGTTTTTGTTTTTTTTTAAAACATCTATGTAGAATGGAAAGTATATTACAAACCTTGAGTATTACCCAGACCTTACAGTGGCTCGCCAGTATTGAACCATTATGTACATGCTCTACCAAATATGAATCAAAAGATTCTTGAACTCCACAACTTTTGTAGTTTTAGTAAATGTTAAGTGGAACATATAAAACCAGGTTGATTTTAAGAATATATTACTGAAAGGAAAAGCCTTGGATTTGCACTGGGGCGCGCGTGTGTGTGTGTGTGTGTGTGTGTGTGTGTGTGTGTGGGGATCAGGTGGAGGCGTAGGGGTACTTGTTCTTCCTTGAGTCAGTGGAGCATCGCTGTGGATGCTGGCGGGGGTGGGGGTGGGGGGGGCGTCGGGATGGCCGGCTGGGTTCTGTGCTCGTCCTGTCGAGTTTGTGTTCTCCGCTCTTCTTAGTTGTAGTGTTAAGCAGTCCAAGTTTTCTCCAGGTCCACCAGCTCCATCCCCTCGCAGTAAGAGCGAGGCCGAGACGTCCGAACCTGGCAAACAAAGGCATTATGACAAGTCGCCACGATTACCCGCATTAGCGTTACCGACACCCTCGCTGCTGTCTACCGCTGCCCACAGGTAGCTTGGGTGCGTTCATTTTCACACTTCCCTTCATAGGGTGGCGTTTTCCTTTCCTTGTGAGCTTAGTTTGCGCAGCTTTCTGTCACAAAAAACACTCGAGCTGTAGTTGTACACAGTTTCCCCGCCCCCAAGTGCTTGCGCTCTGTACTGAAAGGTGGGAAAAGCCAGTTTTTTTGTTTTTTTTTTTTTTTTTTTTTTTTGCCTTGTGGTTTGGTCAGCTTTATTGTGCACCTGTGTAGAAATGTTTTGATGTTTAGACGATACTGTCTCACTGGGGTCTCATGGAATCCCACCGTCATGCCAAAATGGGGGAGGGAGTGGGGAGATAGGGATTGGTTCTCTATAAAAGCTGGACAATATTATGCTTGAAAATATCACCAACAAATAGCTACTGTGAGAAACGAATCTGAGCAACGTACAATCCCCATCGCTGCTCTGCAGGCGTGTAAAGCCAGGTCTAAGTGAAGGAAAAGGGTCGGTCATGCGTTATACTTTTGTATCAAATCCCCCTCCCAACTTTTTTATTCCTCTCACCCTTTTACCAAACTTCAAATCTGTTTTAAATGGTTCCACCTGATAAGCTGAAGCAATTTTTCAAACCGAGCACTGCAGTCTTACTTTAGAATGCCGCAACACTTTGGCAGAAGCAGCACAAAACAGAATCTGAATTTTTTTTTTTTTTTTAAACTAGTCCCTGTACTTCTGTGTGAATTTAGTGATGTCACTGTCCTGGTTTTAAAACACCCTGCAGAGGTGGCAGAGATCTAAGAAATTCACTCAACATGTGCCATGATTTAGATGTATTTTGAAATATTGGCCAGTCAAAGCATTTATTTGCTACTAAGTCCTCCCTGTGGATCAAGACTGCAATTTTCTCTTTAATAATATCAAAGTTCGGAGAAGTGCTCACTTATAACTTTATGCACATTGCTTTGGTACTGTTGAAGAAATGTATGGAAACAATATGCTGACCTTAAATGAGCAGGAAGTACCTGTGTGCCTTCCTGGTGTCATTTGAGAGTTTTTATCATGGGGAACTGCACTTTTTGAAGGACAATCCTTATTTGTATCAATATAAATTTCAACTAAAGTCTAACAAGGTAGATACTGTCAATTGTGTGAATGTTTCCACTGATGCTGTCATTAGCTTCCTTCCTTCTGTTGCTTGCGTTTTAAATTTTAGTGCTATTATGTAATAATGTAGATTAGGTCATTTGTTGATTGTATTTTTAGACTGATTACTGTTTGTAAAGTTATCCTGATCTTTGCATCAGAATACAAAGCTGTTCAATTTGGGTGTAACCCACAATAAAAATCCCAAAACTAAATCTGTGCGCGTTGTTATTCAGCCAGTGTCGGAGCTCATAGAGGTTTCCTCCCCCAGGCCAAGCACGTGTGTTTCAGATGACTCAAACCTGCCTCTACCACGTGGCTGAATTAGTTTCCCGGCAATCTGTTGAACCACCTGCCTCACACACTGAATCCCTCCGCTGGACAAGCAGTTACTGATTGTCGGGGGCTTCTTTACATGACTTTTTTTGTGTAATTTTTTTCCAAGCGTATGACAAAGCTAATCAGACTGATTTATATCCACATTAATGTTAAGATCAGCTTCCAAGGTTCAGAAATCTGCACAGCCTTTTCTCTGATGCAACCCACAGACTACATGGGAAGCTGATCTATTTAATTCTTTTCAGACCCCCCCCCAGTGTCCATCACAGAACATAACATTTGGTTTTAGTCGATGTCCAGACTGACCGGCCTTTGGGCACCAAGCTGCTGCAGCAGAGGGAAGGGCGTCCACTGGATGGGCTCGATGGGCCAGCTACACACGGACAGGTCGCTGGCTTTGCCCGAGTCGGCCATGAACTCGTTGACACTGACGTCACTCAGGTCCCAGTTGTACTGGGACCTGCGAGAAAGAAATCCGTGATCAGACACTGTGGCAAACAAAGGCTGCATGACTATAGTCACCTTTGTCTAGTATATGACACTTAAAACTGATAAATTTAAAAATGTGAGTACTAGGCTGCTGTTATCTGGGCTCAGGTGTTAGATGGTGGGATTGTGCTACTGTCCCGTCCACAATGAACCTGTTTTGCAGGAGCAGTGACCTCAGACCATCTAGAAAATCTCTGCACAGCGCATACATACTGTACACAACACAGCAAAGGAAAGTCAGCGAATTTCTCAGCCTTAACAGTGGAAAGGGCAACAAATGCAGTGCATCTTAATCCAAATACAGACTTTTTGGAATTTTCAAAACCTTACATTTTTATAGTTAATAAAATACAGCTTAGGAGCTGTTGCCCTTAACTCAAAATGTCCAAATGAAACCAGTGACTTGATTTTTGAGGACTGGAAAACATCTAAATTCGCTGTTTGAATAAAACACTGGTTAGTGGTCTTAACAAGGACTTTACTGATGGTCCCCGAGATGTCAGTGCAGTGATTTCGTTTATCGAGGGACCGACTGGACGCTGCCTGCATGTACGCTGCTCTGCCAGTAGGTGGCAGTAAATGAACTCTACTGTTGGTACAGTCCATTACTCAACATTATCACTGCATCCGCATTGGAAAGCGGGCGAATTTATAACATAACACATTTTATAAAATAAAATAAAGCAAGCAATTATAAAATAGTACGATTATCTTTTTTCTACGTTTGGTACAAAATTGTGCAGATGTTTCAACAAATGGATAAATCACTGTACCTGCTTTTCTTAAGAATTTCATTTCTATCACCTTCCCACATCGAGGACGCTACGTTTAACTAAGGAAAATCTTCAGGTGACATAAATTAGGTGCTGCTGCTGCCGCCGCCACTCACCCGTGTGCATAGATTGTGTTAAGATGAGTTCCGCTGCCGTGGAAGGTGGAGACAACGGAGAGGGTGTCGTCATGGTAACAGCAGGTGCGGTCCAGAGCCCTGAGGTGGAGCAGCTCGTCGGAGTGGCTGAAGGCCGGGTTGTCGAGGGAGTCCGCAGAGCCTGGCCAAGACCGCAGCCAGAATCTGCCCGAGAGCTCGTCGAAGTGGTTGAACCGTCGGTAACTGCACAGGAACACGGGAAGCCAAGCAATAAAGTCAAACTGCAGCTGCAGCGGGGGGGGGGGGGACGACATTACCATGCCATTCCTCTACACAGGGAGGTGTGCATCTGTTTCTTAAGGCTTCTCCTATGGTCTCCAAGGAGATCTGATCAACATCCAAAACATGCTATTTATTATGAGTTTTTCTGGCACCTTTGTCCAAGGCAGCTCACACTGTTCATTTGTGCTGTACACCAGTATTTACACTGGAACAGAGTAACCATCACCAGACAACATCCTATGTTTAAACCCTGAGCTGCATTTAACACAGCTTTGCCCTTTGAACAGACAACCACCAGAACCAACTTAAAAAAAAAAATCATACCATTACATCCCTGATCTCTGTCCACTAGCTCAGACACCTCTTGCATTTTTTGAAAGCTCAAAAAGATCAAATGTTCCCTGAAAGGTTCCTAAGGAATTTGGCAATGTGTGCTCTCACACATCAGAAACACCGCTTTGCCCCTACCCTGGAGAACTTTGGATATTTGTTGTTTCTACCTTTGAATGTTCCCTATTAATATTTCTGTCTGTTTATTTCTTTTCTGTGAAGGACTGTGGTTCCACCTAGGGTGCCGTTTCATAGTCCGGCTTCCAGTGATTCCAGGAAAGGCTCTGTGCCTCTGTGACCCTGACCAGGATAAAGTGGTTAAAGATAATGAATGGATGGATAAATTTCTTTCTTCATATCTCATCTTTTTCATTTTCTCCACCTTTATGTTTTCATTCAGTTACCTATTGTTGAGTTATTTATGTTCTGGGTGGGTAGGAGGGTAGGGCTTTGTTTTGTATAAAATTAATTATTCCCTGTAATTTCACTCTGTGAACCACCTTGCTTCCTGTAATATTTTTTTTAAAAAAACAGAGAAACGGCGAGTACAAATACCATGAAACAGTGGCGTTTCCATGAAGCTTCACTGGCCAGAAAGCACTAAAGAAAATTTCCTACACAGGCTAGAAAACGGTCATTAAAGTATGTTGGTTCCTATGAAAAACACCACCTTAGCCAGTCATACGTGTTCCATTTGTTTTGATATCTCACATCACCTCACATACCTGGATAAATATTTAGTTTAACCAGTCAAAATGTATCTGCTCTGGAGCCCCTGCAGGGCACTGAAAAAAGACCGTAATTGTGCAGTGGCTCGTTTTTAAATATAATTGATGTCACATTTTGCACACGGTTCCCACTTTCAGCCATTTAGTGCTCGGTTTTCTCTTCGCCGAGCACCGGATGCGTGTACGAGCACAAGGGAAACCGAAACTGACCCCAGAGTTGGGGAGGACAGAAACCTTTTAGTTCCACAGCAGGACGCGGGGCACTGGAGGTGGGGGAAGCCTCAGGAAGTGCGCGAAGGCCGACCAAATTCCACAGCGTTGTTAACAGGGAAAGAAGGTGCCCCAGAGACGGCTCATCTGGCATCGACGTGGCCAGTTCTGACGTGAAGGAAGCCGAGTGCGCGACTCCGCACACAAACCCACACGCTTTGGTCACGGGAAGCCTCCTGTCTCCAGTCTCCTCACCAAAGGGCCGCACTGAGTAGCGCTTCTATTAAAAGGACACTAAGGACTTTCAAGGACACAAGCAAAAATTCCCCTAGCACAGCGCTATAAAAGGCACGTAGTTCTTGAAATAAAAACGTAGTGCAGCGTGATAAATGCTAAAAAAGACCTACAGCCTTTTCTTGATAAGTCATTTCTCATAATCCAGCTGCCAAATGTGTTATTGTGCTGCTGCACGGCCCGTGTCATAATATGACATCACAGTGCTTATTTTGCCACTGTGCTCTATATTAGGTGCAGTGTGTGCCCGTTTTGGGTTGTGTTGTGTGTTGTGAGTGTGTTTTTAGGCTCCCTGCCCTCTCCTGCCTCCACCCAGCTCGCCCAGCGGGAATCGGTGCCCTCCGACTCTAAAGTTTCCATGAACACTCCGCTATCTGCCCCCGCAGTGTGTTTCCACTGGCACCGCCCATTGCTGTTGAGCAGCTCAGGACAAAACAGCAGCTGGACCAGCGGCGTAGACGTGAACCTGCGCCCCAGGCAGCACCTAACCCGCATAGCGATGGACCCCCTAGGCTGTACGTCCCTGCTGCAGGTTGACAGTGGACAACACAATGGGTCACAGCTCAGCGATCCCACAAGGACATTTCTGCTTGCTCCCCAAGTAGTTTTCCATACATTTATCCAGAAATTTTTGGATACAGGCAAACACTTATCTATGGACTCAGTCTGTCTTATGTCAACACGTCAGGCTGGTCGTGGTGGTGGTAGTGTTGTAATGGTGTAGGGAACACTTTATTGAGACACGTTGGAGCCCTTAATACCAGTCAAACCTCATTTGGATGTTACAGCCCATCTCAATTGTTGTTGACCTCGTGCATCCTTTTATGGCCACAATTCACCCATCTTCTAATGGCTACGTCAACCGTGTCACAAACTGACTCATCACAAACTGGTCATGAACATAACTTCACAACCTCCACAGTCACCGTCACTTTTGGGATATGGTAGAACAGCAAACTGGCAACTGAAAAACGTGCAGCAGTTACACAACGCAATCAAGTCAACATGGACTAGAATCTCTAAAGGAAGTTTCTAGCGCCTTGCTGAATCCATGCCATGAAGAATTCAGGCAAATTGTGGTCCTACCAGGTTTTAGAATATTGTTTCTAATAAAGTGGCCAGTGAGTGTACACTTACCTACTAAATGGACGGGAAAAACGTATTTAGGAGACGCTTGTCTTTTTGCAATCAAAGAAACCAGGTTTGAATCCTTTCCCCTGCTTTAAGATCCTCAGTCAAGGTATGTAGCTTGAATTAATACAATAAAAAAATGACCCAGCTGTGTAAATGGGGAAATCAGTGTACAAAACTACCATTTTAAATCACACAGGAAAATGGTCAGATAAATACCAAATAATAATAATAATAATAATAATAATAATAATAATAATAATAATCTGCTCCTTTTAAAACGTGACTTTCTGTGGACCTTTCAGAAACAGATGCTGTAAGTACAAACCCACTTATATCACTGTTCAGGTGTACATAGTGGTCACAGCCCGGCCGGTACCTGCTGCGTGTTTGGTCCACCTTGGCCTGGACCAGCATGGCTTTGAAGTGTCTTATGACCAGGAAAGACACGGCCCCCATCAGCATGGCCACGGCGAACAGGACGCCCAGGCACAGGCCCACCAGCCTCTGACGCGTCATCTGAGAGTCACATTGGCGGCCCATGAACCAGAAATCCTCCCCGACTGGGCACCTGTATGGTCAGACGGCCACAGTCAACACTTGTCGCCACGGCGATTTTCTGGACTCTGTGTGTGCCTTATCGGGGGTGTCCGGATATTTTTTTAGTTACAGCTTAAATCACAGTACGGCATTTTGTAAAAAAATCTGTAAAACTGAGGTCCGGAAATTTGACAGACTGGAGAATTGAAGTAAAGCCTCGACGTGCCTTATGTTAGGAAGCAGCGAGAACAACTGCGGATTACGCCGGAATAGAAGCGGTGTTACTCTTGATGGCGCCGATACTCACTGGCACATAGGAGGTTGGCCATGGTGGTGTGTGCATATGCCATTGTTCTTGCAGTAGTGTGTGTGGCACCTGGATGTGCAGCTGGCGTTGCCCCTGCTGGTGAGCACACACTGAAAGCCCGACGGGCACCGGAACAGCCAGGAACAGAGCTCAGACTGTGGCCCTGACAGGGGATGGAAGAGGCGGGTGATGTCACACTCTCAAGAAAGCTTGAGAAAAGTGCACAACTTATATTTAAAAGCAAAAAGTACTGACCACCCACAGTGATGTTCTCCACCTTGGCTCCGCTCACATACAGTCCCTGATTCACAGCGTCCCTCAGCCCTGTCACGTGCAGCAGTGACCCCGGCACCCCCAGCCAGGACAGCGCTCCCGCCGTGTCAAACGTGGCGATGCTCTGCACGACAGCCCCACCGCTGCGGGTTCACACACCAACACTCAACACACACACACACACAGAGTCGAGCTACAGGTAGACAAAGCAACCATATGTTACGTTACCTTATCCACGAAACCTGAAGGTCCTGAAAACCCGGAGCTCTTTGTAAGAATGAGTCCACCTGAAGGAGACGTAAAAACACAACTGACTCTGTCAATATTTACCTGTATCATTTGTACACTATTTTACGGTATTTCTGAAACAAGCCAGGATGGACCGAAACGGCCTTTCGTCACCTTGGCAACCGCTTCCTCCTTCAAGCTGCTGAGATGAGCGCTGTCCGCATCTCTCTGGCCCTCAGTTGCCAGCACAATCTGCAGGAGGAGCTGCACCGTTTCTTCTGGAAGTCACAGACGTCAATAGGGGTGAAATACAGGGCAGAACTCACATGGAACTCGATATTTGTCACACTGATCTTTTTTAAATGAGACTCACTTTGCGTCTCTACATGTCCTCTTAAGGTTGCGGGGGCTTCATAGCTTGCAGTCTGACGGGGAGTGTTTATGATTTTGCCGTCATTTAGGTCACAAGATCGTAACCATTAAGAATAAATGTACAAATGATTTTACTCATCTGTACGTTTCCCCCCCTCAGAAAATGGAAGTGCAGGAATACCACCTGGCACCTTGACAAAGAAATGTCTTTTTTTTTTTAAACTTTAGAACCCCCAGCTAGGATATAAATTCCAAAACATTTAACAAAGTATAGACATGCCATGTCTGTTTACGTTGGTGACTAGCTGATGCATTCATCCAAGCTATTGTTTTTACCAATTTATACAACCGTTTTAATAATTTCCATATCATTTCATACTCAAGTGCCCTATGGCAGAAACTGTCTGAATGCTTGAACATCCGACACTAACCACTAAACAACCTGCTGCCCGATATAACTAACAAAACTAGATTTCCCTGCAAAATTGCACATTAAATGTGTGACGCTTAACAGGTGCTGGTTTGGGGTTTTTTTTTATTTATTTATTTTTTTTAAATTAGCCGCTTATATNACAAAACTAGATTTCCCTGCAAAATTGCACATTAAATGTGTGACGCTTAACAGGTGCTGGTTTGGGGTTTTTTTTTTATTTATTTATTTTTTTTAAATTAGCCACTTATACGGCCTGTCAATCATTAAACTCCCGGGAGCCTCCGTGGTTCCACCTACTCTGCTCGCAGCATCTACCCCCCTCCCACCCAGCGGTGTCCCGAGAACCTCGCTTGGCAGCAGGTGTGAGCCTTTGCCCAGTGTTTAAGCACAGGTAGAAAGTGCACCAAGTAAAATGACCCACCTGTATAAACAGGTAAATCATTGCAAAGTAGCTTTAGAGAAAACTGTCACCTAAACGATTGACTAATAGTAGCAACAACAACAAGAACAAAATTAACACTCTGCCCTGCAATGGACTTCAAATCTTGGCGTCCAGTGATTCTGGGAAAATCTCTGGGCCACTAAGACCCTGACCAGGTTAACAGCAGTCAACGATAACTGGTGGAGAGACGGACAAAGTTAACACCTTTGCTCCACTGGCTGAAACGAAGACAGTGCTAACCTTTGATGATGACAGGCTGGTCCTCCACAATGAAGACCCTGCCATGGACTGGTTTGGTTGAGGACCTGGAGCTTGTTTGAGTTCTGCTCATGGAGGTTTGTGTGGAGGCAGAGCTCACTCCTTTTATGGTGGTGGCTGAATCCAACACAGTAGTGGAAGCAACTGAGGTCACCCTGGGAGGGTGTGAGGAATGAAGTGCAACTCTAATCTTTTGCTGAGTTGTACTGACAGAGCTGTAGCTGGTTGAATCCACTGGCATAGTGACGGTACGACTGATGGTGGACACAGGGCTAGGTGTACAGTGAGGACAGGCCTCTAGCTTAGTTCTTTTCGTGTCACCTTGCACTGTAAAGGAGAACTTTTCGTGAACCTTGGGCGTCACCACAGTGCTGTCTGGTGATGGAGATATGAAACCCCTGAGAGTGCTCACCTCCTGACCTGGAGAAATGGAAGGAAAGGCTCCAGTAGAGGGAGCTCCTGTCACACTCAGTGGGGTCCCCTCAGGATCAGAGCTCACAGTGACTGTGTGCATGGGGGGCAGGGTGTGAGGATAAACCACTGAGGTAAGTACAGTACGAGTGCCTTCTGTCTCAGAAAGTCCCTCACTGCTTAGATAAGTTCCCTCCTGAGTGCTACCAGGTGCAACTGTCCCAGGACTCAACATAGGAGATGAGGAAGCCAAATTGGAGATGCTGGTCCTCTCCAGGTGATGCCCTGGGGTGCCCTGAGCAGAAGTCCTAAACTTGTCCTCAAGGGTGGTGGGGCCCATATGAGGACTTGCTGTGGTATGAAGAGTATAGTCTGCAGATTCTGATCCTCCATTACTGAGAGGTGGTAAAGGAGAGGTTGAGCGATCAAAGTCATGGCTTGACTTACTTGTACTTTCAGACAGAGAAGAAAATTCTGAGGTGTAAGTGCCAGAGATGGACATGGAATTGTAACTGTTCAATATGGTGGAACTACTAATTTCAGGAAGCTTAGTCTGGATTTTTGTGTAATGTGGGGCGACAGATTTGGGATGCAGAGTTGTTCTGTGGGATGTAAAGAAAGGAAGGTCAGTTTTACCCACATTGGTCCACTCTTGCTTGCCATTTGCAACAGATGTGGTCTCTGAGTCCGTAAAGGATGTCAAGTGTGTCCTTGTATCATCTTCATAGGCAGTGTTTGATACAGTCTGACTATGAGGGACAACCGGGTGTGTACTTTGCATAGAGTCTTCTGTATCCTCAAAGTTAGTGAATTTTTCTGTGCTGTCTGGCAGTGTGGCAACACCTGCCCCGGAAACACTTGGAATAGAGGTTTTCAAGATCTCAACCTCAGAGATACCCCTTGACTTCAGGCTGGAGAACTCTTGAAAGTCTAGCGCTTCAGTATTGGTTTGAAGCCACTTAGTGCTTTGATAAATGTCTCCAGTGATCATTTGATCCGGTTCACCCCCACGATAAGTTGTCTCCTCAAGTTTGGATGTCAGAAAAAGCTCTCCATTACCAACTGATGTTGATTCCTTCACCCAAGGGTTCTCAGAGGCAGTAGATGCATTCATTTCATGAAGGAGTTCAGCGGTGTTGCTGGGAATGGAAGGAGAGACAGAGTGCAGTTCCTTAATTTCTGAAGCACCATTTTTCAGAGCAGAGCTTTTGCTATCATCTTGGACGTAAATTTCGACCCTAGGATTATCTGCAAGCATTGAGGCAAGATGATGCACAGGTGAACGACTATGAATTCTCCTCCACTCATCTGAACCAGAGTTCGAAGGTTTGTTGTGGGTGTCAGCCTCGGATGGAACATCCTCAGAAGGAAGGGAAGTAGTTTCAAAATGGACTGTACCCACATCGTGCTGATATTCACCTGATAAATGGTCTGGCATAAAAGTAGCATAGGTGCTCCTATCCATATTCAAGCCAAATTCTTCCAAGTTAGGACTTAGAGGAGTCTTGTGAATGGAGGCTGCAGTGACAGAAGAATACAGGCTAGAAGAAGCAATAGCAGATTCAGCTGGGGCAGAAGGCAGAGGGAGAAGGGCTCCTCCATGTCTTGGTGCCACCACAGTGAATTGTCCCTGTGTGCTGGGGCCCTGGTTCTGTGTGAGCTGTTCAGCACCAGTGGTGTATTTGGATGAATTTGTAGAAGACTCTGGAACTAGGCGGAGTTCTGGCTCATTTCTAACGTCCTGATCTTCTGAGTCAACTTGGTGTAATCGGGCAACATGCCTTCCCTGCCCATCGCCCTCAGCAATGGAGCCTAAAGTGGTGGTGAGGTCTGAAACACCAAGAGCTTTGACAGACATGTCCGGGTTATTGTCTGTAGCTTCCTGAGAGAGGGGGGCCATTTCCTTATCAGATCCAGCAGACACACTCGGGCTGAACCAGAGGGAGGTGGCTGACGGTGAGCTCTGGAATGCAGCAACGGCGGTGCCACGGCCCGAATCTTGCCTTCTGACCCTCACGACAGAATTGATCTTATTCTTGTGGAGCAATTCTGAAGCTGAAGGCTGTGAGAACCAGGACCGTGCTGTTGCTCCAGGAGTACCTGATGTTTCTGAAGAGGGTGTCCCAGCGCGTGTGGTAAAATTCATCAGGGCAGAGGAGGTCCAAAACTCACTCATATCCGCAGAAGAATTCCTGGCGTCGTCCCACTCTGCCATACAGAGTAGGTTTTTGTTTACTGAAAAGATCAGCTGAACAGAAACATTGCTGTTGATCCTGGTTATCATCTATTCCCATCATGACACTGTATTAAAACTAAACTCTGGGTTGGGTTCATATAATACAGCAATCTCTGTTTTATAACATCCACATTTATACATTTACCCCCCCCAAATTATTCAGAAACTGTGGCTTACTTATGCCTGATCTGTTTTACTATGAAGAATATTTTTGGGATTATTCCTGAGCTTCTTTATAACTATAAATCAATTTAAGATATAATACTATATCATACAGCCTACATCATACATACACACTGACCAGGATACAGCGATTAAAGATAGTGGATAGTATGTTATTTGAGAATACATTTATAATTAAGATTTTTTTAAATTAAAACATTAAGGTTTTTGCAGATGTAAATTGCTGGCTAAGCAAAAAAAAAAAGTCACCACGACTAAAAGATTTATAATAAATAATAGAGCATAAAACAAAGGAATAATTTATATTCTGTAAAATATTGTTAATACATTGTTTGTTCCTTTCTGCTTTACTTCACTGCTGGTCAGATCAAATTATTCAGGTTTCTGAGAGTCAGATAATTGAAGTTAAGAAAAAAATAAATACTCGTGAAATCTAAAACTGTCGGCACAGTTAATTTTGTAGAACGTGGGAGTGAAACAAGAAAATTAAAACTTTGCAGTCTTTTGATTATTTTCATATCAAATATGACCTCTTGTGTCATTTTATAAAAATATATTCATATATATAGGTCATATTTGACATGAAAATTAAAAAAGATGGGTCAGATATTTTTACTATTATTCTTTGGATGAGGGACAAGAGACAGCCTATTTTTTTTAAATCACTGTTGAATTCACATTATTGGCACCAGTAACCTTGTTCTGTACAGAAAAATACAGATCTACTGGAGCACCCAGGTTTGTGCTCCAATATATACCGTACTGCAGGATTCAGATAAACACACATGGACATTTACAAGTAAAAAAACGAAACAAACTGTCTTCTGGCTGAAAACTACTGGAAATGCACAGGTCAATATTTGGTAAAATTGTTAGCACTTAATTATTTCCCAAAATTTGTACCTGAAAACTGTAAATGTGTGTAAAACATTTATGGCTGCAGAAACGTGACAAAAAAATACAAAACTTATAAACTACTTTCAAAAACCCAGCTACGTAATTAAATGTTTAAATTCTATGAAACTGTCAGATTATTATGAAGCTCAGATTCATACAGTTTTTTTTACTGTTTGCTCTTCTTAGTCTGAGATAGTAGTTTTACTATTTGAAAATAGCACTTTTTCTTGTTAGAAATGTTTGGTACTTTATGACACCGAATCTGCTGCATTAGATAATATGAACGGCGAAAATACTGGATATAAAAGAATAACTCTTATTTATAACGTTATTTATATATGTAAGTATATACAGTAAATGTGGGTGTGCTGCTTGACTTACGAGTGAAGAAGAGGTGCACTGACTGTGTCCCCTTAACAGTCTCATTGGGAGTCCAGGACAGGATGGCACTGCCGGTGCCCGAGAATAGGTTCGAGTCCCCGCTCACGCAGAGTCTGCGGGCCGCGCTGCGCTCGAAGGCCACACAGAGGCGTGAGCCGGCGGCCACGGACACGGCAGCGAGCCGCAGCTCCTGGTCGAACCGGGCCCTCAGCAGCCAAGTGCACCGGACCACTCGGCTTTCCACCTCATAATTCTCCGGCGACCAAGAGAACTGGATGCGACCACTCTGTTCCCGCAGGGTGTCGACGGCCCCCCCACAGTCCCGATGCACCCACGCAAACAGGTAACCTGCGGAAAGGTGTGCGGGATCCGTCAGAGCGCTATACGCCGTAATGGACAATAAATCACCGCAGGGGGAAGGTACTGTCACTGTCGAATAACGGACTGGGGGCGACGCACACGGTGCGCTGCGCACTGTCCGCCTTCCAGGAATCCTCTCTGTCTGTCTGTCTTTCTCTGTTTGCGTGTGTGTGCGCGCGCGTGCGCGCGATGAACTTACCTATATAGAAGAGAAGAAGACACGGGTACAGGCTGTAGGGCGGCATCGTGTCGGTGTCGCTGCTGTTGTACACATTGCCCGTGCGAAGGTGAAAACCCGTCCAGTTCCATACAGCAGAGCAGCTCGAGCGAAGGTGTCCCTCTCACACTCCGACTGTCACTGTCACAGCATCTGTATGGCGCGCGCGCGCGCGCGCGCACACGCACACACACACACACCCTGATGGTGCTGTACCCTCAACGCTGTCACTTTTCCTGCCGTGGGAAGGAAATCCTGCGGCTCAAAGGGTAACCGGACGGGGCTCCCCCAGTGACAGTGACACAGACAGACACTCAGACACACACACACACAAACAGCAGGGGAGGGAGGGGGCGGTAGTTTTCGCTGTAAAGAGCAGCCAGGCTTCAATCGTCAGTTTGGGGAGCAAATCTGTGCAGCAGAAGGCAAAACAAGCATCAGGAAACTATTAATTTTTACAGCCGAATACATGAAAAGGACCCCGGTGTGTAACTGTCAACAATGTACAATATAGCGGATCCTGCACGTTAGTTAAGGAGTGAGTGTGTACAACACAAACACACACATATACACACACACACACACACACACACACACCTTAGGGCAGATGTGTGGCTTGTACACCAACAGGGAGGGTCTGGCCGTGAGTGTATGGAGGGCTTCAGAGATGAA
This sequence comes from Arapaima gigas, assembly GCA_900497675.1. Taxonomy (NCBI): domain Eukaryota; kingdom Metazoa; phylum Chordata; class Actinopteri; order Osteoglossiformes; family Osteoglossidae; genus Arapaima; species Arapaima gigas. The sequence goes on along the minus strand of UFQX01000523.1, from coordinate 890,952 downwards.
ATGCAGGTTTGCTTTCAAAATAACTCAAATGTAAAATATAAGCTTTGCTATGCTACTAGTATCATTGACACAATTCTATGCGAAGGTAACCAAGTTTCTGTGCAATATTTTCTCAGGACGTATTTATTGACATTTTTTTCAAGGGAGGAGGGGGTCTTGTAGGGTGCACTGCTGCAGAGGGTGTGTCACTAGTGTGATGGCTGGCTGATACATAGCCAGCACTGCCCTTGGGGTTCGGATGGATTTTGCCCCAAACCCAAGACCAACACCCAGTGTTTCCACAAGACTGGGAACTATCAGCACCTACCAACGTGCATTTTAACCAACAACTCGTTCCCATCCTCCTTCCCTGTCCCAGCCCTGATGTCCCCTAATGTCCTCGTCACCACGTCCTCACCATCTAACCCCAAGATCGTGATATTTCACCGGGACCCTGTGCTTTGAAATAAACTTCACACCCGAGACCACCGCATCAAAGCTTCTGAGTGTGTCAGGGAGAGTGTGTTACAGATGTGAAGATAATAGAAGCTACCTTTAGTTCGTCATGTACAAGTCAATGTGCGCAGGTGTGTAGCTCAGTGGCGGGTACGACCCCCACGTGACTAGGGGTTCAGGGGTGGAACAGCGATTTGAAGCACTGTGGTTTGGATGGGGACGGAAAGAAATGACCAAAAAAAGGAGGATTTGGTGCAAAAGTGATTCGTTATTGACAAGTGAAAGTGGATAATAGTACAAATACATATACACCAAAACACAAAGACACGGGGAAGGAACGTGAGCGGCGTCAAAGGGAAGAACGAATCAAAACCAGACGAAGTAACACGAACTGTCAACTAATTTAAATAAACACAAACTGAAACACATCTTGAGCGTCAGCTAAACCCCCTACCTAACCTACAAAACCTACTCAAACCAAAATATGCAGGTAATTCGCTCCTCACCTAGTATGATTTAGACAGAAAACTAAAACCACCTGTGTAAGTGTATGTCACGTGACGTTCCTACCTGGTCGCTTTCTCCAAGTCACCGTTTATGACGAATTTATATGAACACAGGTGACAAACTAGAACAGGGAAACACCCGGGCATGCAAGTGTGTAACACAACACCAACTAAGTTTAAAGAAAGACAAACTGCAAGTTAAACAAGCCGCAAAAACACGGAACGATGCCGAAGGTCTCGAGCTAATTGCCAGTCGATTGGAATCGTGCCGCCTTGAATTCTATTGGTCATTCTTGGTGGCTGTGACGTCATCGACGATGATGAATGGCAGGTTGATGGACCACTGGTAGGCGGGAATTTGTAAGCAGATAAACAAGCCAACAAAGGCAGCGGAACACGTGTCAGGAGGTAACAGTGACAAGTCAATGTGTGCTGGTGTGTAACTGTCAGTGTACGGTCTACAATACAAAGTCCCAGTTTATTCGGTCACACATATTTAGCAGCTGAAGCAAAACTGCTAAGAATTATTTTCAAAAGGGCTTAATGATTTTAAAAAGCCTGCTGTAAAACGCAGTGACTGCGAGTTACCCTGGGAGACGGAAACACCAGCGGCTGCGACGCACATCAGACATTTGCCTCCATTAACGCAGCGGTCGCCGACAGCCTGCTGCTTTATGGCTGTCTCCACCACATGGGTGTTTTAATATATTCAACATGTTAAGCTATCGGCTGGTTCTGCTGCAGTTCCCAAAAAAAAAACAGTTTATTTGAATTTTCTCATTTTGCTGAGAAATGTTTACCGGTCAGTAAATGAGGTGAAATCGCTGTAAATGTGGACCTGTATATAAAGAGAGGAACAATTGCTAGTGACAAACGACAGTGTGACCGGAGTTGTGGTAAACACACGTCACAGTTCAAACCACCCTTCCCTCAGCTCAAGGTCAGATTCGCCCACGTGTGTTATTGTGCTACACATGGTCGTGTGCAGTATGAAGTCATGCAGGACAGTTCACCTCCTTTCATTTCCAAAATGAGAATTTATTTAACAATGTTCACAATTTATTGCACCGAATGTTTTATTTACATTGATTTTTTTCTAATTATCTTTTAATATATTCAACACCTAATATAAACCGAATAACACTTCTAATGTATCTTTTTTAAACATTTAAAATGATATCAAACACTTTTAAAAAGCGATATCAAAAACAATAGTTTGTAGTTCTGTGTTTCCTGAAGTCTGAACTTCTCACATCACTTTATGTAATGAATAATCCCGTGTTTTTGAAACACCTCTGGTTTAGATGTGGACAATAACCAGTTTTGAGGTTTATAATTACTCCTCAAATTTGTAGTTTTATAATTTTGTGTTGTTTTGAATCAGTAGTAAACATCAGTCCTGCTGCTCTAACTTAACTTTAGAATACAGTATGTATGCATCATATGTAAACATTTTTGGTATTTCAGCTTGAAACCGAACTAGTTTGAAAATAGAGCATTCATTTTTTTGGAGGGGGGGGGGTTATAGTTTGTTGTTACTCCTGGGGGAACCCTAAGGTCCTGCTGTCTTCTGAAACACTGAAGAACCTCTAGCTCCGGGTTAGACAACAGGAATCACCACCAAAGGAAATGTAAACATTTGTCAGTTGCTCTGGTAGAACTTCAGTTCCATCATTGTTATGAGTTTGCAGCCCCCCTATAGTGATAGAGAGAGACATCTCCATTGAGGTGCCCAGTCAGGAGGGCACTAGTTCCTGCCCAGCGCACAATGTGGCACTGCTCCTCTGGCCCGAGGGCCAGCTGGGCTTCAAGGCCACTTGCCTGAAGGTCCCAAACAGCCACCATCCCAGACTGAAAGGCTGCCACCACAGACGACCCCCAGGTGTCACTGTCCACAAACCTGCAGAGACCAAAGGGGAGCATCAGTCATGGGAGGTGCTTGTAATGCCCACTGTGGCTGACAGAGGGTGCCAAAGAACCTTACCTCCCTGAGCACTGCACTGGCTGAGAAAGGCTCTTGGCCAGGATGTGTCCACCAGTGACCGGGTTCACTGCGATCAGAGAGAAGAGCAGCCCATCCTCCTGGCTGAGGAGTTGATGCTGGAGCAGCACGAACAACACACCCTAGAAGAAGGCAAGGGAGAGGGGGGCTGACTGAGGCCACTGCTTTAACTACCCAGAAGGTATAGATGTTTACAGCATACCACTGCCTTCTCGCTCACCCCCTGTGTGTAGCCTCTCAGGCACACAGTCCCCGGGAAACTGTCTGCTAGAGCACATGTTTGCAGCAGGTGTCCGGTCCTCATGTTCCTGAAATCACAACCGCAAACCACTGTTTTCAAAACCAATATGTCTTTGCGATACAAGTTGCTATTTTTTTTGTTCTGAGAGACTGGAATAGACTGACAGGGAGCTATATTTTGTAGTTATACGTACTTAAATATTATCCAAATAAACTTTTTTCTAAAACCACCACTGAATATTTGTTAAAGCAGTTAAAGCGTAGAAGGGTAGAAAGAGCCAGTCTAGTGATTTGCACCAGAGCCCATGAGGTTAGAAATCATTGTCTTTAACCACTAGAATAAGAGCTGCTACAATAAGAGTGGAAAAATCAGAACCCTCCCTCACCAGATGACAAGGTGACCGGTGTCAGTCGAGCCAATAAGTGCATCTCGCTGTCCTTCCACAAGAGCCAGAGCCTGCACACACTTCCCTGGGGAGACCAAGGACACAGAGTCCTTTACTCTGCAAGGAAAGAGAGAGACACAGACATCACACACCACCACCAGCAATGCCATCATCTAAATAAAAATAACTGTTTATTCATTTCATTGCGCTGTACCTGCCATCTTCTGTGAGGCAGGAAACATTCACTCTCTGTGTAAAACTGGAGGCAGTGCAGCTGGCCAGCCTGCTGTCAGACACCCCCAGCAGTGTATGCACCTCACCAGTGCACAGCACTGACTGGGAGAAGGGACCGTTGGGACTGAAGAATGACAGAACCCTGACGAGACAAATTCAAAGACATCAGTGAGAACAAAACTAAAAAAGTAAATGGTTACACATCAAATAGCAACCAGTTTGGAAAGATATATTAAGGCCCCAGGTTTTCCCCAGATCTCAGTCTTACCTGGCTTCTCTGATCTCCAGCTGACCAAGAGCAACACACACTAGCCGTGGAGCATCTGGCACCGGAAGCAGAGTGATCACTGGATGCTGAGACAAGGAAACAAACTATCAACACTTAAGCGGCTCTCAAGAATAAGCACTTGAACAGCACATATTGTAGGTGCAAATTGGAGGAGATTTGGTCCTCTTCTTTGAAATATGACTGCTCTCAGAAGTCAGACAGTACCTCTGTGAAAGTCCATGTGTGCAGCAGGCTCCAGTGCGAAGAGGTCTCCTGCCATACTGACACTGCCCACTCTCCTGCTGTCACAACATACCACCCTGCCTCCGCATACATCCCACACACATCTACCAGGGAGCGGCCAGCAGGGGCCTGGGGAAACAAATTCTGCATGAATCAGACTGAACACATCAGAAACAGGTTAAGTACAGTAAGGTGATAAGTGATGAGCTGCTGCCCACAAATGGGGACTGTGTGCACCACTAACCCAGTTCCACACGCAGATAAAGACTTGCCTTCAGATTGTGCTCAAGCTGCAGGATGCCAGCAGGACATTCCTCCTGTAGCTCATGGGACAGCTCAGCAGGTGCCTCCAATGGCCCCTTGGTGACACTCTGAGATGGTGAGGAATGTCTACAAGGGGGTGACATCTGGGTCACCAGGGGCCACACTGAATCTGTGAAGTAGCTGTCCAGGTCTCTATCCCCACCCTCTGGACCATCAGTGAGCTGGCAATCCAGAGGAGCAGTACTACCATCAGCTAAAATCTCATATTTTTGTGTTTCAGTGCTGGGCACATTTGGACCACAGGATCCGCCACTGTCCCTCTCTATAGGGCTAGCGATGTACTCTTCAGCTTCTGGAAATTTTTGCACAGACACAAGAGGTGGGGAATCTGCAACAGTCACATGGTGTTGTAGAGGGCGAATATTCTCCTCATTTTTGGAGAAAGAAGTTAATTGAAGCTGTGTGAACTCTGAATTTGTGGACATTTCAACTCTATCACTCTTTCCCACCTTCTCTTGCAGAGGGGATGGTGCTGTACTGACACCCTGTTGGGGTAGGTTGGTACGACAACGCTCTGGAAAAGCTGAAGATGTGGGAGAAGGTAGCTGAGAAGTAAGACCATCAATGATGGAAGCAGAGAATGAGTCTGAAAGTGAAGGTAGCTGTGTAGCATGTAAATGACCGTTGGCTGTTGAAGAATAACCCTTCTTCGATGCAATAGACATGTCAACTCCTGCCCATTCCAAGTCAAGGGATGCAGTTTTGTGAGATTGATCTTGTGCTTCCATAAATGATGTTTGGCAAGGAACACCTGGTGGCAGGTTTCCAACTGGTTCCTCTGAAACAGCTCTCTGGGATTTTGTACCATATGCTGATGATGGTGTTGTGGACTGGTGGAAGTGACTCGCTACTTCTGGAGATGCAGAGGGGGTGCAATTTTGCAACGGGAGACTGGGATGTACAGGGAAAGCAGGGGTGACTCCCAGAGAGGGGAAAGTGGGACTTTCCCATAAAGGTGGAGCAGAAGCATCTGTTTTGTTACAGGGCAAAGTTGGAGTTGGGCTCAGATTGAGCACATGAGGAGATGCTGCCACTGCAGCTACTGCTGCATGTCCTGTTGTTGGACTAGATTCTGGGCCCATGTCCACCAATGTACAATCTGTAGTCTCTCTAACTGTGCTCATAACCTGAGAATCTGTTCTGTCTTCAACAAGATTCAGGTCACCTGAGTTGGGGTTCTGTAGTAGTCTAGGAGAAGATTCCTCTGCTGACTCTCCTTTGCTATCTTTCTCTTGATAGAAGCCATGTTTGTTGTTCCCCTCATTTTGAAGTGCAGCCTCACAGTCTTCGACAGCTGCAGTCAGTCTCACATGTGTGGTCTTGTTTACCAGGTTGGAATTATCTAGAAAATTTGTTGGTTCCTTATTGGATGTCATGGCAATGTGTGGCTGACAGCTGGTGGAAGACAGACTCTTTACTGGCTCCTCAGAGCTTTTCATATCTGAGGATGTCTTTGATGCTCTCCAGCGGGTGATGTACGAGGAATGGTGAGGTACAAAAGCCTGTAAGCCCACTGTAGCTGAGGACCGGAGTTTGTCCAGTTTTAGCCTCCCAAACTCATCATCAGGAAGGTGGAAGTCCTTAATATCAAACAGGGACAGGAGGGAACTCAGCCCAAGGTTGCTTCTCTTGACAGCAAAGACTTGTGGGAATAGGAGTGTAGGACCTGAAGGCTGGAGTAGGAGGGACTCACAAGGGTCTGACCTTGTAGAGGTAAAGTCTCTGGCTGAAAGGGAAACATAAGAGTTATACAGATACACATTTGTTCACTTGAGTATGCATGTGGTTATTAAGGATCTATTCAAAGATGTGCTTTGGCAATCAACTTACTGTAACTAAAACTGTCTCTCAAACATATTTTTGTAGCTCATAAATTTTAAATGCTTTTAAGAAATCTTTTGCCAAATGTATAAATATAAGGACTGACTATAAATGTTTAAAAAAAAAAAAACAGTGATGATAAAGGAACCAATACAATAAAGTGGACCCTACCTTTGACCTCATCTTTTTTGTCATTCTGTGAATTGTCCTCAGTGCAATGAACAGCACTCCCATTTTTGACACTCGGTTTTTTTGAGCAAAAAATGGGATTCAGCTCCTTCTCAGTAGTTGCAGCACAGGATTCTGTATTAGATGGTACAGCAGTATCAGCACTAAGATGTTCTGGTGCTGTTGTGTCGAGGCTGAGGGAAGATGGAACAGAAAAGCCCCTCCTCTGTCTGCGGCCTCTGCCTCTCCCTCTTTGCCTCTTGCCAGAATTTGATTTAGCAGTACAAACATCAGGTTGCAAATCAGGAGTAGAGGACCACTCAGTTTGGGGACTCTTAGATTTGGGAGATGCATGAATGTCAGCACCTCTGTTGAGAATTGCTTGGGAAATGGAAGAAATGTCTGAGCTCTGGGTACTGCGGTCCAGACCACCACTTGACCTGCTCCGCTGTCCCCTGCCCCTCCTCCCATTACTCAACTGGCTCTGAATGACAGCCTCCAGGTCCACTCGGCTCTGAGCAGATGCCATCCTCCTGGTGGTTCTGACGTAATATTCGACTGGGAAGAGAAGCCCTTCAATCACTGTACAGGAAGTCAGGCATCCTGCTTCTGTGAAATCAGAGCCTGTTTGAAGGAGGCTTCCATTTTGTGGCTGAGATTCATTATTGAGGCCCTTCCCTTCTGGTGAGACACACTCATTTGCTGACCCTAAATTTCCTGCAGGCCTTGATTGTGAGAGTGTGGGCTTTTGTTCCAAGCTGCTCTTAACCAAATCTGGTCTTTCAGAGAGCAATGGGGGCTCTTCTACTTGCACTACTCCAAAACAGCCACAATTTTCCTTGCTGCTTTTGTCTGTCAGTTCTTTATCTGCAGAGCACGTGTTAAATGGTTTATCCAGGGAAACTACCAGGCCCTTGTCTTTCTCCTCCAAGCCAGGACCAGAGCAGACTGCTTCCATATTGCAGGAGAGAGCCTGAGACACGACATGACCATCCTGGACCACTGAAGACACAACCCTGTCCCTATCCTCCTGTCCAGTTGAGTCCCGTCCATTGTCACTGCTTTGAGAATCTGTCTTTTCCCTCTGCTCCCACCGCTGCCAGCTTCTCCGTGATCGCAGACGGTGGGCAGAATGGCGTCTGTGGGCCTGACCATGCACAAGGTTTCCATCCTGGCTAGCAGAGCTACAAGACGGAGTATTGTCATGGAGCCTACTGTGGCTTGAGATGCTCCCGGGAAGCCTACTGCTGTCACTTGGGTTCAAGATATCCGAAAGAAGACTAAATTTGACAGCAGGGCCTTTGTGATGAACTTCAGAGCCACTATAACTAACCGGACTTAACGTTTGCTTCTCAGGAAGACCTAGAAACAAGAAAGCAATTGTCAAAAATTGATTATTACCGATTCCGAATTGCATCCATACCATCAGTACAGCAAATGTGGTGAAATTTGATGTTTATAAATCAACAACAGAGAAAGGAAAATCTTACTGGGGATAAAGGAACTGTTTAGTTCATCACGTTGTTGGGAATTATGTGCTGCGATTCTGCTCCTAACATGTTTCCGCACAGCCTCGGATCGCTCTGCACGCTGAACAACACCACCAGAATAAGATCATCCTCTCACAATGGAAAAACCTCCACATAAACAATGTGCAATAATACCATAGCTTACCATTGTAAGCTAGCATATCACATCGTGCCAAACCTACCCTAAGTCTTTGAACAGTTCTGTTATACTCCCTCTGTAACAAAGCGAGCTTTGCTCTCAGCTGTAAAAAAAATAAGCGAATTAATGGATCAATGAGGTGAGGTTTTATGGGAAAATAACTACAAACAACTTGACGTATGCAAACATGTAATAAAGTGTCAGAAGACACTGAAGACAGTGACCGAATTCTTTCCCAAACACAAAACGTAGGTAGAAAACAGCGAGTCACCATCTCTTTGTCGTCGGAATGTAAGACTGTCTGCAGGCTCTCCTCCATGTTCCACTGACCTGTGAACGCAGCATCACAAAATCTGTTCTGCAGGATTTCACTCGGGAATTGCCAACAACTACTCTGTGCAGACTGTGCCAAATTCTGCGATGAAGAAATGTACACCTATTTATTTACCGCGTTACTTCACTAGCGCCAAAAAATGGCAAGAAAATGGGCTTCACTCCCGTCTCCATTCTGCAGCCTCATAACCAGAAGTTAACGATAATAATAGTAAACAAAATGCATGCAATGTTATATTAACTATAAATCACTGCCATTTAACAACGTTAAAAAGCAATTCAGCACCATAATCTATAATGTAAATGGTCCAATCTCACTTGTAAAAGTTCCAACCCCGATGTAGCTCCTAGTCTTCAATGTTCCTTCGTTTTCCCGCAACTTTGTGAACATAGGCAAAAGTAATCAAAACAGAACAGCAACGGCAGACTAATCTTATTTGTGAAGCATTAAAAATGGCTTCAAGGAGTCTAAAACAACTTGTCATTATAATTTTTTTCTACAAAAAGCAACAATTTAGTAAAGCATCGAGGAGCACTAGCGATTTTGACACGTTCGAAAGCCGGTGCTCGACTAATCGAGACTGAACATCCAGGCGCTCTGTTTTCTACCGGAAGCGGAAGTACAAGGGGAGCGGTTGTGGATTTGACAGCGGCAGAGGAAACAAAAACTGTAAAGCCATTGAACAGCTATTAAGCTGTACAGACACTACATAGTTAATATAACACATTTGTGTCCGCCATGGAGTTGTGTGAAATATTATATAATAAGGCTGAATACATCGAAACGGTATGTTGGGCGTAGGTAGCCCGAAAGCTACATGGATTTGTCCAGCATCATCTGCTACGATTATGTGTGCAGCATCTGTGGCAGTTGAATTTCACTTGCGTGGGAAACTGTGAAAGCAAAATGGTTATGTCAAATCAACAAGTCGTGCTTTGATACTCGTTTTTCTGTATCTAAAAAATTTACCTTCTGTAGCTGAATGTACTTTTGCTTGTTCAAAGTTGTACATCTGTAAAATGAATGAAATATATAACGCTTATGTACTCTGTACAGTGCAGTGTGGCAGTGAGTTACAGAAAACTGATGGAAACTGAAATATGTCTAGATATAATTTGTGTTGTGTACCAATTTGAGACAGAGGTTGTTTGACGTTTTAGTCTTGCTCCCACCTTTCAGTCCTTTGTTTTGGTTATCTCTTTCCTCTCAGGCATCAGGTAATAAGGTGAGCAGACAGTCGGTACTGTGTGGAAGCCAGAATATCGTCCTAAATGGCAAAGTGAGTGGTTAAAGCATACAGTTCATAAGTAAAATGCATATAAAGTACACATGTTTGTTGGATATACAGTACTGTGCAAAAGTCTTAGGCACCTGTGGGAAAAATGCTATAAAGCGAGGATGGTTCCAAAAATAATGCCATGAATACTTATTAATCAATAAACCTTCTAAAAAGTGCAGTAGACAAAAAAAACCTCAATCAGATCAATATTTGGTGGGACCACCCTTTGCCTTTAAAACACCATCAGTTCTCTTATGCAAACTTGCATGCAGTTTAAGGTAGAGGTTGGTAGGTTCTTCCAAACATTTTGAGGAACTGGCCACAGTTCTTCTGCAGACTTTGACTGTCTCTGCATGTCCTCACAGACTGAGTTGATCATGTTGAGATCAGGGCTCTGTGGGGACCATACCATCTGTTGCAGGATTCCTTCTTTTTGCTCAAGATAGTTGTGTATGACTGAGATTGACCTCAAACACCCAATCTCAGGTTGCAGAATGAATTTGGGACCAATCAGAAACCTCCCTGATGGTCCATAAGAATCTACCTGTACTTCTCAACAGATATTGAAGTTGCATGCCTAACACTTTTGTACAGTACTGTATGTGTAACTTATAGGTACACCCTTTACTTATTTTTCATCAATGTAAATGTTTAGCCACTGAAATGTATTTTTGTGTTGCTTAGTCTTAGTTTGATGATGTGTGATGGATATTGATCATGTTGAATAGCATGTTGATCACGTGATTTTGTTGCAGACCATTGTGATGAATGACTGCATCATCCGAGGAGACCTGGCCAACGTGCGGGTGGGCAGGCAGTGTGTGATCAAGAGCCGTAGTGTCATCCGCCCTCCTTTCAAGAAGTTCACCAAAGGGTCAGTCATAACTTTTTTCTCATATTAACATTTGGTCTTCTTCATACATGCCATGTTCAGGATTCTTAGTCATTGAAAAGTTCCTTGTTATACAAAGTAAGTTGAACATTTTCCTTTGTAAAGTAAATTCTCATAAGCCTTAATTACCGTCAGTTTTAATGGAAAAAATTGAATTTGTTCCTGAGCCCCAAAATTAACACCCATTTATAGTAAAATATCACCATATACCAGTAAAATGGACACAGTTACATCAGACAGTCAACATTAGTTACCATCAAATAAGTTAACAAGGCAATGCCCCTTCATTAATTACTGTATAATACTGTATGGCCATCTGCCTGCCTTCATTCAGCTCCTTCATAGCTATTACATACAGTGCACTTAATCCTCACAAACAAAATGTGTATACGTGCAGTTCAGTGTTTAATGCAAAAAGCACAAGAGATAAGTCAAAAATAATCACTGAAAATAAATGGAATGAATTTGCACTCACCAGACAAATTGAAGTTTGCTCCTGCTGCATTAAGTTCTTAGCCTCCATCACCCAGTTTGCATGTTTCAAGAACTTAACACAGCATGAGCTAAACTATCACTGTGAAGAAGACAGCATGGTGAGTCTGGTCTCATGCTGCGCAGCTCTTAGGAAAGTAGAGGAAATCCGAATTTGCTTCATATACATATAAAGAAATGCCCTGTGTCTGGAGTAGGAATATTCAACAAAACTGTCTGAAGATGAATTCTCATAATCCTAATGGATGTGTTTTGAGGTATAACTGTAGTGTATATTCCTTTAGCCATTCAACTAAATAGATTATAGGCTATAATGTTTTCATATTAATTAATACCAGTTCCTTAATATACCCCATTGTACTGTACTTTAAAATATTCCTCGAACAAATGTGTATATAACTGACATTTGACATGGGAATACCCAGTGATTATTATTGTTGCTATTGTTTTTATTACAGTTAGGGGGCTATAATAGTACAAAGGTTACCAAAATATATGTAAGTCATACGGAGAAGGCTGTCAACAGCATTTTGATGCAAATGATATGAGACTGAAATATGAAAAGATACAGTAAAAGCCTTCCCTAAATTCCACATTATTTACCAGTAAAGTTAAAATAATTAGAGTGTGTAAAATTATACATTTATATAAAAAAATCTGTGCCATCTTATGTTCTTATTGGCTGGAATGTCATCGTTTAGGTAAAATAAATACAAAACAAATACTGTAAAGGAAAAAAACAGAACAGGAAAAAGAATAGTAGATTAGAATATTTTCAAAGGACCTTTAGCTAAATAGAAACTTACTCAGTGTGTGGAGACTGAGACCCTCAGAAGGATAAGTGGTTTTTGAAAATGGACAGATGGATGGATGATGGACAGATGGTTGGAAATTTACACAGTTCAAAACTTGCAAACTTGGCGCAGCCACTAGAGGCTCCAAGTGAGCTGTTTTTTATTTTTTTTTATTATTTTTTTTTTTAATAAACACTTTATTTTTACAGGTAAAAGGTGAATTCTTATTGTATTTTAATACAATGACCTGGTACTAAATGTGTACATGTTTTATTGTGTCAATATAATATGGAATATGGATGCATTGTGGGTGACACCGGTAACTGATGGTTAGTTCATGGGTTGTAGGTTCAAACATAAATAAGAGATCAGGTCAGAATGCCATTGAAATGTGTTATTGTTAGTATGTTACTGAATGTTTTAGTTTTGTGTTCTGCAGTAAATTAATAACTGTTCCAATTGTTCAGTTACATGTTCAGTTGCAGTTACGTGACTCCAGAATTCTGCTTTTCGTTTCGATGAAGATTGGGCTGAAAAATGTTTAATTATAAGGTTTTTCCCCTTTTTTATTGCAATAAAGAATCAAATAAATCATTACATTTTTTAAAATCTCATAAAACCATTATATAATTTTAGAATATTTAAATAAAACACAGTAATTCCATGGTATCCAAATCTAATTGGTCCTTAAAAATGCATTGGATACCGAATTTTTTAGATACCAGAGTGCCTATAGGTGCCTGTTTCCCATTATTTTAAATGGGGAAAAATAAATAAATAATGTGTTCCCAGCCCTTTGGTAAAACTTATATAACTATCAACTAGTAGATTTTTTTATTTACTTCGATTTCTGTCCACGTTTTGATTTTTTAAATGTGGATAAGCTTTGGATAAAAATTGATTATTGTAAAAGTTTCCATTCGGACAGCAATATATAGGTATTCATTTTCAGGAGCCGTTACAGCAAAAATTCAGATATAGAAAATTCAGGTACTGAGGAATTTTTGCATAACTGTTATAAAGTTATGGCCTATTTAATCCCGATTCAGGGGGATAAATATGTAAGTGTTGCAATATGTGTTGGTGATGTTGTGGTGCATCAGGCAGCACGTGCCTCTCAGTACCCAGGCTGTCTGTTTTGATGTGGTTTTGAATCCAGCTCAGTGAGTCTGGAGTTTGCATGTTCTCCTTGTGTTTGTCTGGATTTCTTTACACAGCCCAAAGACATGTGTTTTAAGTGGATTGGTGACTCCAAATTGCCTGTATTTTGAGTGCCTGTGTGCATGTGTGTGTGTGTGAAAGAGAGAGAGAGAGAGAAATTGTAATTGCTGTTTTGACTGGCATCGCTCCCAGGGTGTGTCTGATTCCCTGTTCTGCTATTGGGAACACCCCTGCATTGGGGCTAGCAGGTAATGAAAACTGAATAAATGGAATTGAACATTGTTTTGAACTTAGTCATAATTATGTGTTGGTGTTATGAGTCCTAAGTATCGTAATGAAATTTGATCAGTGATCTTTGAAGGTTACATCAGGTTTTACCTTGTTGCTTGCCCTTTGCTGTTCCAGAGTAGGCTGACTGAGGCATGGTGACCAATTGGTTACAAAGGAAAGATGCTTCACTGCCGAAGAGTCATGTAACTAATCCTCGGGATTAAGAGAAAGTGGCCAGAAAGGAAGGTCACAGCATTTGTCCTCACTGTGTGTTCCACAAGATTGTTTATGATATAAAAAGCCAGGCAGGAAGATGAGGAAAATAAGCTGGTCCTCATTAATTTTATCCAGGGTGCATCTGATGCTCAGGTCTAACTGGAGGTCTTTGCACACGTTGCCCTGCACACAATTTTCTCTCAGCTCAGTGATGGTACAAATGATAATGAGCAAGAGGTGAGACAGGGTGACATTTGGGACGGGGGTTATAATAATGATAATTAAAGAGTAAACAAGGTGTCATATTCCTTTTTTTTTCTTTTTTTGCCCTGCTCAATGGGTCATGTTAGTGCAGGTGTCCTGAGGCAAAGGTGGGACATTGCTCAACAGGTGTCATATGTGTCCTCATTATTACAGTTTACAGTTATAAGGGTCTGTCTCCTTGTTCTGTCTGTTTTTTATGGAATGTATTTGACTTGGCAGAAGAACTTTGGACTGTTATGTTTAGTGGTACTATGTTTTCTTCAGCTAAATGTTTGCCTAAGGCTTGATGATAATGTTACACAGTACACAAAAATTAGAGAACATCTCCCACCAGAAAATGTGACATGGGTACAGAAAAACAGATAAAGGATCTGAAAAAATAATTGTTAATGCTCTAAATCAGTAGAATAATTATACTTAAAAAAACAAACAGAGCAGTAAGTTCAGTAAGTTTCACTAAAGTCCAAGGTCTGTGTTGGACAGAATTTACTACTGCTGGGTTGTTTTATTTTCATATTAATTTTTCTGTTTTTGCAAAACACAGCTGTGTGTCCTCAATTTCATTTATATTGGTTTAATCAATAGTGACATATTGAATAATTGTAAATTGCTTATTTTTCCATAGAATGTGTGCCATTCATAAGACTAAAGAAGGAAACAAACATCTGTCAGATTAATTAGAGATGTTTAAGAAGATTGTCATTCCCCTGCAATCTGGACGATTCACACGTTGGAGGTTCTTGAGAACTGCTATTAATTTATTGTGCAATTGCCACAGCTCCTCTGTGACCTCTCTGTTGAGAAGTACAGGTAGATTCTTATGGACCATGAGGGAGGTTTCTGATTGGTACCAAATTCATTCTGCAGCCTGAGGATGACCTCAAACATCCCATCGCAGTCATACACAACTATCTTGAACAAAAAGAAGGAATCCTGCAACAGATGGCATGGTCCCCACAGAGCCCNTACACAACTATCTTGAGCAAAAAGAAGGAATCCTGCAACAGATGGCATGGTCCCCACAGAGCCCTGATCTCAACATGATCAAGTCAGTCTGGGAGGACATGCAGAGACAGTCAAAGTCTGCAGAAGAACTGTGGCCAGTTCCTCAAAATGTTTGGAAGAACCTACCAACCTCTACCTTAAACTGCATCCAAGTTTGCATAAGAGAAGTGATGCTGTTTTAAAGGCAAAGGGTGGTCTCACCAAATATTGATCTGATTGAGGTTTTTTTTTGTCTACTGCACTTTTTAGAAGGTTTATTGATTAATAAGTATTCATGGCATTATTTTTGGAATCATCCTTGCTTTATAGCATTTTTCCCACAGGTGCCTAAGACTTTTGCACAGTACTGTAGTTGTGTAGTTTCCCATTGCTACTTAATGTACCATATATGTCAATGGAAAATCCAAATGTTTCTGTACAAAATGTTTATGTTGTTGTACTTCATATTGGCAGGCCTGTAATTTGCTGTATTTCTTAGTTAGTGATTGACACTCGTCACACACAATGTTCACAGGTCACCAGAAGTAGGAATACTTGTGTGGTATAAGACTTCCTAGATGGTGTTCATTGCAAAGCGACACACAATAATGTAAGATCACTGTAGCTGAACCTGTGCCACTGCAAAGTTCTATTTCTTAACAGGCCAAAAAGGATAAACATCGTATCAAATCAAATGCTACGAAACACCACAAGTCTAACTTACTTGTTCCCTCTTTGCAAAATATCAAATTCCTTGAAATCCACGATGGTGCTTTTATACTGATCTATGTTGTTTTTACCGTTTTCACTTTATTTGTCTCTATAGGTGTGTGTCAGCATGTTTCTGCAACATTGTCAGAACTTTCTAAATGGCAAACAGATAACGTCACATTAGTGCAAAGACCACATTTCTTTAAAGATGTAACATTTGTAATGCCAAGTAAAAACATGGGCAGGTCCCTCAGCTGGTCCCTTTGTATATTCGTGTTCAAAATATCACTGTATATTGACTGGAAAATTTATTTCTTTCATTTAATTATTTGTACCTCATTTTGTTAGCATGGAACCTAAAGTTAATAGAGTTTGCACAGCAAGAAAGAAGTATGTGTGTCTTGCACAGCAGTTTTTATTGTGCCTCATGATTTGAGGTTTTGCAAGTAAGTTGACAGCGTTGTTGGCTTCTTAGGTGCAGCAGCTGTTGATTTCTTTGTGCCACTTTTCCTTTAGTGAAGCAACTTGTGAGTCCAGACAGCTTGTGGTTTGGCTCTCACCCCTGTGTCTGTGTTGTGTGTCTTTCCTACAGTGTGGCCTTCTTCCCTCTACACATTGGAGACCACGTGTTCATCGAGGAGGACTGTGTGGTCAACGCAGCACAGATCGGCTCCTACGTCCACATAGGCAAGAACTGTATTATTGTGAGTAGCCGCCTTGTCCCTCGATGGCTTCCTAAAAGTCATGTGTTTTTGAAAAGGCAAGAATGTAAGCTGTTTTTGTACCCCTCACAGTTTATATTTGCTATTATTGTTGTACATTCAGTACTGTTCTAACATAAAATCTGAATTTGTGTAATAAAAATAATAGTTTCTGTTGGGGAAAAATAAGGTTAGGGCAGAACACATAAAATACAGCAACTTACAAAACTAAAAACTCATAAATTAAATTAGAAGATAATACAAAGTCTTCCAACAGACAAACTATTAAAAATGATGAAGCTTATGAAAATAGTAAAAGAATGTACAGTTACTGAAGTTCACTCTTTAATTTCTTTCAAAGTGCTTTATGGCCACTTGTCATTTAGCTTTGGGCTCTTTATTTATTCATCATGTTATACACGTTGCATAATGTGCAAGTACATTATTACAAACCTGACAGTACAGTCAGTCTTATTTTGTTTTGTTGCCCATATCTGTCTTACAAATTTTTGGCAAGAGGCAAGAGTGGTGATGTAACTGGACCATGAATCCATTTGCTTTTGCTTAGCAGCAGGAGTATTACCTGTGTGACTAAAGTGCTCACTAAACAATTTTGTGATTTCTTGTTATTATGTTTTTCAGCGTTTATTTCTGCACAGACACATGCATATCTCTTGTGTTCACACAAGATAAAAGAGCATTTATTTGTCGTCTGCCATTTTGCTGCAAAACGATAAGAAACGAGATAAAGTTAGAACTGCACTTGACACAATGAACAAGTAAAAATGCAACAAGACATGAGCAGCAGCGTGTGGAGGTGGACGTGGTGGAGGACACTGGCGTGCATCAGGTTGTTAGCATAGCATCTGAAGCCGTCATTGACTTTGACTGGTGGTATAACGGGATACAATTGCACATTCGGTGACGCATTCCATGCATGACGAGGGCGAAAGGCGACGTTGGTGGCTTTTTGGGGAAATAGCATGGTGGGAAATTCGTTCTGCCGCAGCTTATTACAAGATGCGAGGTTGTCAAGATGATGGGGTGGGGTGAGATAACACTAAGATTGTATATTTGTATGCATTAAATTGCTGTTAATAAGCTTTACCATTTAAAAGCTGATTTCAAAAGGTGTCCTTCATGCAGCTGTGGCTCAGTTCTTGCAATAATATAATTTTAGCCATTGGTTCTATGTGATGTCAGTTGTATATAACAATGGCCACCCACTATTCTGAAGAGTATTTCCTCATTAAAATTATTAGTATTTTTTCCGTGCCGAAGGTATCGAGCTGTTTTTCCTCACAGCAGCCTTCTTTCAATAATCCTTTGAAATCAATGTTTTATCTTACATTTTAAATATCTGTGATATTTAAAAAAATACACTAAATAGAAAGGGTGTCTGTATCATTAACCCTTACAATATAAAAACTAAAAACTAAAATATTGTGTTATATTCAATTATGGTGGATGTTACAAATACTTTGTCTAGTCAGCTGAAAAAACATGTATGATTTTTATCTCCTTTTATCCAAAGGATAAAAGCATGATTATTTGTATGACTGACTAAGCTTTGATGCTTATTTTATATTAATGTTTTCCATATTTAAATCTTAATTCATTATAGCTCGTATGAACAGAGACTCTACGGCCCAATCCGGGAAAGAGCAAAATTAAACAATTGCAGAGTAATTTTTTTCCTAATTTTTGATCATTTTATATTGAACTATCATTTCCAGTGTTTGCCGTGTCAAACCAGTGTGTGCTGGTAGGACACTTTGAAGTGGCTGTTTAATTATAATAACTTTTACTGAGCTGTTAATGACGTTTACCCCAGATTACATTGCATGTAACATTATGACATTTGCTAACTGTACAGAGCCATTATATCAAAAGATAAAATATTTTTTGACACATAAGATATAAAAAAAATATTATTTTCAATTTACATGAATATAGTTATAAACATGAATTAGTACCTTTTACTGTAGAACTGAAGTAGAAATTAGTGAACTCTGTAATATTGAATACTTCTTCAGACCATAGAAATACAGTGCTTGGATCAGATCTGTACTCATGTTCACATGGTTCTGATATTTCTGGCTTTAAAGATATTTAGACACTGCAGTGCACAGCTCCTTTGCACTGCATATCCACACAAGCTCCTTTTCCACCATTCCTTAAGCACTGGTTCATAGTGCCGCACCTAAATATTATAACTAGAGTTGCATTTGACTTTCAGGTATTTTTGTACCTCAATGTGGACAAATAAGGTGGAGCGCTAGCGACTTGTTTTCACGCAGTTAGCAGGAGAGCCAGTAAATCCAGGCCACCGTCTCGGGCTGTTCTTTCTTTACCAAAAATGGACAACTGGAGCCGTCCACAGCCGGCTGCCTCCCTCACACCTGGACCACAGGCCTCTCCAGACTGCCATTATCTGCCCGCTGTGTGTTTGCTCAACTTTTCAGCACACTAAAGTTGCATTGTTTTTGCATGTTTGCTCACGGATAAAAAGCGATGCTGAGAGAACGAGGGAGCTCACCTGTGTTAGATTGTTATCGTCCAGCCAGCCTCTGTTTCAGCCAACCTGTCAATAAGCTTAGGATGGCGTACAATTGATGGCGTCCTCTATCTGAAAAAGGTCATGGAGTGATTAAATTAAGAAATTACTATCACTTATGTCATATATTTAAATACAGTAATTTTGGGAAATTGCCTGTAGTTTGCGTTTGCAAATACATTCAAAAACTACAGCTGCTGCTAAGTTTGCATGTGCTTCTCTGAGGCTTTTTTGTTTTGACAATAAGTTTGATTTAGTAACATGATTCGGTGGGCAGCAGGGGGCGTAGTGGTTTGGGTTGTCGCCTCACAAGGTCAGATTTCCCTGTTTGAATCCCACTCCTGCTGTAGTACCCTCAATAAAAGTAGTTCACCTGAATTGATGCAGTGAAAACAGAGCACCAGCTGTATAAATGGGTAAATCACTGTAAGTAGCTTAGAATGCAAACCTAATACAGTTACCCCTTTTGGAGGAAGGTATTAGGTAATGAATAAATAATAATAAACAGAAAACGTATAAACTGTGCCCTCCGATCCAACTCCGTATGAAGAAACAGAGCAACAGCCATGCTACAAATCCAACCCGGTGCTGAAAGAAACACTTCAGCACCCTGGGGCACCGAAGGAAATCTGGAACCACTGCTTTGGAAGTGTCCTTTTAGATCTGTGAGTGTCAACAGAAAAGTTAACTGTTGATGTTTTTTAACTAAGACAAAAACCAAGCAAGGCGCCCGTTTATGAAAATGTTAAATGAAAATCAAACAGATGAAATCTGCTCACTACAGCCACACAACAGTAGGCCTAACAGGGGTGTTTGGGGTATGAGAGAGATCTCAGAAGACCAAAGTGACCCCTTTGGTGCTGTGCCAGGTGTGTATACTGAATGTGGGTCCCAGTGGTGGAGTTTTGCTTCACCCATTGTGCTTATTCATTTTCTGTTATTCTCAACCCAGCATGGAGTTAATGTAGTGGATTATGGGAACTCCAGGAGTCCTTATCAGCTGGATTTCTTTTTTCTTCCGTCTTGTACAGTGAAAATTACATTGGCGTTTTGTACAGCAGGATGTTTTTCCAAGAGCAGAAACAGCTCCACTGCTGTTATATCTTTTTATAGCAAAAATAGCCCGTGGTACAAATATGCACTGTGAAATCAGCACGCTGTATTTATCACGTTTCACTGAAGTTTTAGAAAGGGGTCGGTCTGAAGAAGTGCTTAATATGGCAGAACTATTGCATAACACCATTACCACGTTCAATTTCGTTTGAACTTCGGGCTGGCTTGAATGTAAAGGAAAGCTGTTACGACATCCAGAAAGTGTTTTAACCCCCTGCTGAACCCTGTAGCTGTTTTAGTGGAAGTGGATCATATGCTGATATTAAGTAAGGTCAGTATCCTGAATGAAGATGGCTGCCAAGCCGTTAAATAATCATAATATTAGGCAGTAAAACAATGGCACCTTATCTTCCATCTGACAGATGGAAGATTTCTTTCACAGCAAAAGTAGGGTGTAATTATTTTTAATAGGTGGCAGTCCATTGCTATAATTAAAAAGTGACCGTAGCCATATGTTTTTATATTGATATGTGATATTCATATTGTTCAGGTAAATGCTTCTGGTTTGTTTATTAGGTAAATTTATCTGCTTGGAGGACAAGGTGGAGTAAGTTTACTTTCTACTCTACATGAGTCAGTGCCTGCATAGGTTTGTGATGGGCTCTGATCCAGCGATACTGAGGAACATCTGTTTTTTGGGGAACCATAAATGAAGAGTAGGTGACCAGAACAGGCTCTCCCTGGCACGACAACCTCACTGCATACACATTGCGGTGCTGATACAGTGAGCTGGGTCTCAGCTTTCGTTTTCTGGAAACACAAGTAAAGGAGATTATTCTGAGGGAGAACCAGTGGGGGCCAGAAATAAACGCTAGCGCAACATATAGGAAAAAAAAGAGCGAGAGGATGCTGTGAGCCGAGGGTCCTGAGGAATTGTCAAATGCGCGTTCAGGAAACGTGTGCCGCTTTTTTTTTTCTTCTTCTTCAGGGCCGACGGTGCGTCCTGAAGGACTGCTGTAAGATTCTGGACAACACTGTCCTTCCTCCTGAGACAGTGGTGCCTCCTTTCACAGTGTTCTCTGGTTGTCCAGGTAAGTTAGAAGAACACACTGAATTGGAGAAACACACTGGCTCATTCAGTCATTCACTGTACCAAACCGTTTTGTTCCCTTTGTTCCCTTCCGTACAAATATCCTGTGTCTCTTAATGTTCACATGCACTGGTTATTTTTAAGTCTTTTGTACTTTCGGTGATATTAAGTGATATCATAACTTCATATGAGAATATAATAACTGAAACTGTGATAAATGAGGAGAAATGTTGTCTGTGGCAACTTTAAAATGTCTACTCTAGTTTGTACTACAAATATGTTATTAACAAGTGATTATAAGTGCAAAATGTGGATTCGAAATTAAGGTTTGTGTTTGTGGTTGTACGGCTGCTCCGGAGCATCCCAAAGACCAGTTGTCCTCTTCTCGCTTGTTTCCCTGCTTTAGGCCTCTTCACAGGAGAGCTGCCCGAGTGCACGCAGGAGCTCATGATTGACGTCACCAAGAACTACTACCAGAAGTTTCTCCCGCTTAGCCAGATCTAAGAGTCACACCACTTGTGTATTTTATTTAGGCCAATCCAAACCGAGTACAACATTTCAGCATCACGTCTTGGCTTATGGTCTATCTACAATTTCTCCTCTCTGCCCCCCCTGAGCACACACACTTCAGAAGGCTCTGTTTGTCTCCCCAAGGTGATTAAAAATGAGCAGATTACAGATTATCACTGGTTTAAATGTCAGTCTGATTTCCCAGTTTTTAGTTCCTTCTGGAATTTGTCCAGGATCAGCTTCTGGAGAATATCTAATATTGAATTTTATTAACTTTTTTTGGTACCATATTCACCTGCCATTTTTGCCATTTTGTTGTGGCAGCATCCACGTGATTTCAGGTGTTTTATTCTTGCACTGGGTATTCTCTGGCATTTGACAAAAACTGCTTGACTCTGTGCAGCCTTGTGTCTGTGCAATCTCCCGATTTGCGCAGTTGCTTAGTGCCACAAGCAGCTGCGTACGTGCTCACAAGACGGCCGCCGAGCTCCGAGTCATAAGACATCCTTGACCCCCCTCGTGTGCTAAATGAAGGAGAAGCCTTCATCTGCTTTGCCTTGCTGATATTCTTTGCATCCTTTGAACTTACTCAATGTCACATTGTGTTTATTCCTGTTTTTTGCTGTCCTGTAAAGGCAGCACTTCAGTATGACCTGTTTCTCCTAACACTTTATATGTTGTTCTTATGAGCTCCAACACATAAACACTGTTGTAACCTTTATGTGTTTCAAATTTCTTGTGGTTTTGAACAACAACTTGCTCATCATATGTGGCCGTTCATTTGGTTAATTATTTAGTTGCTATATGATAATGCGGTAAATATAATTCAGGCTCTCACTTTTGCTTAGTTATTTAATATTAAATGAATTGACTAATAAGGAAAGAAGGTGAGCAAAAAATTGAACCCAGTGGTTTAAGACATAATGTGGTTATGTATGATGTTCGTGTGTCTTATATGTAAATTCTCTGAACGCAGTAAGTAAAAAATGGTGTTGCAATAAGTCCTGCGTGAATTTGTATCATTGATTCATTACAAATATTTGAATCGTTTAGTATCGGTAGGTACTGTTCATGTTACTTTGTACCCTGCACGTATTACACAATGCATTGGAGATTAATATTTTGTTTTCATAAATGGTTTAAATGAGAGAGATTACCTTTATCTTCATGCAGTGTAAAATGATAAGTAGGCACGATGTGTGTTTTTTCATTGTCTGCTCAGCCTGTGCTTTGCTCCTGGCCGCTTACTTCTAATGGCTCTCAGCAGATGTTATGCAGTTTTTTAGCACCTCTTAATTTGTCCTCGGCCAAAAAACGGATCGCTCATCCTGCGGGTCTACTGGCTGTTGTTAGGAGACGCAGCCGGTGCTGGTGAAATGTCCGCTTTTGGCGTTGTGTTTCAACAGAGACGAAAACACTTAGCTGTAGTCGAGATATCGCAAACCTGTGGACCAGCAGCCCGTCAAGGAGGCGGCTCTGTTTGGCTGATGACACCCTTCAGGAGGACACGCAGAGCCGTTTGCAAAGACATCCATCATCACATCTGCTCTTCAGCCCATAAAAAACCTTAAATCATGCATGGCGAGGGACACTCAAAAAACATTTGCTTTGCATTACCACTTAGTGCTTAGTAAACATATATGAAATGTCAGAATTTTGTGCCTTCATCTGTCAAGTGTTTGTTATATAAGGAGCTCTTGTTACGTTTTCGGTGTTTCTCCCCTGCAGCATTCTTGCACTAAAATCATCATTCTAGTATTTTTCATGTAAAGTACATGACGAGAAACATTGATCCAGTGTTTTTCGCAGTTGCAAAGTGCATGCATTGTTCCTGAACTTTAGTGACAAATGAATTTGAAAAGGTTATATTTACTTTGATGTTCCACTGTTTGGGGATGACCTTTAACAGGAACTAAATGCACATTAAAATGTAGTCCCCAGGTAACGATAGTACCCTGGAAAGGATGTAGTTGAATGCAGTCACAGTATGACCGTGGCCTTTTGTATTTCTTTTTGCAATTGCTATAATATTGATAACTTTATGGATTTTATGAGATTTTACTCCATTCATTCACCTGCGTATTGTCAATAGCCTCTTCACTAAAGGAGGGTCAGAGCAGTCTGAACAAGCACAGGGTGGGTATGAAGCATGGACACCTTGGTGGAGACACCAGTACAGCTCAGTTCAGTCACACACACTACTTCAGTGTAGTGTCACCACTTCAGCTGGCTCACGTCTTTGGACTGTGGAAGGAAACATGGCATGCTGAGGAAACTCATGCAAACGTGGGGAGAACATGCACACTGAAGGAGATTCAACACACACCTGGACCTACAACCCAGGAGCAATGAAACGCTGCTTCTACCCAAATGCTGCCCCAGCAGAGTGCATCTCTAAAGGTGACCCCCTTCTTCCCAAAGTCCCAAGAGGTGCTCAAACTTCATCATATAATAAATGGACAAGTGACTCTACTAAACTTACATCTTGAAAGGTTAGTTTAACATTTACACGTTTGTGGACATATATAGAATTGAGAAAGTCTGACCTAATTTATGATTTAATGCTTTTTATCAGCGGTACCAGATCGCACTGTTTGCATAAGTGGTCCAGGCCCGATTAGAGTAGCAGAGGGTTTCTTGTGAAAACCAATGCAAGACACCTGCAGACACGTATGGCAAGCGCTGCAACCTGCACACCTTATCATAAAACTGTTAGGACTGCGACTGAGGTTTGTGCTCCAACTCAAAAGCCACTTTATTCCAAGGGACACCCGTTTCTATTGGTTCTTCGAATGATAAGCCGATTGTGGCACCGTAGGATACTGTTATCACTGACATGGTGATTCGATTAAACAGATTACAGGATCTGGCACTTTCACTGATACCATTGTCTGCCCCCTGTCTGCACAGCAGTCTAAAGTGACTAACTGCCAGGGTGGCACTGTGCTGTACCTTTAGATTGGAATATAAAGGTGGCCTAAAATAGCTTAAAAGTATGGAATTTGCATACGTTTGGTAATTCCATCCATCCTTTATCCTTAACCACTTCCTAGTCAGGGTCACAGCCATCTGGAGCCTATCCTGGCAACGGTAGGTTCAGGGCTTGGAGTGGCTACACCCTGGACCAAGCAACAATTCTTAGCAGGGTATATATTCTGTAATTGTACTTATGAATTACTGTACATTTTCCCTGTAGACTCCAGTATCTGAATCTCCGGTTTGCGATCGGCTTCAATTTGTCCCCAAGTGGGGTCAACACTCAGTAATGTTTTTCTTTTTTTTTTTTCCATTTCAGCTAACATGTATACTAAGCCATTCATAGCATTTTATCCCATTGCTTCATTCACTTCCCTTCTTTTTCTGAAACATCTGCAAGCTCTTCCTCAGATTTCAGTCTAACACCACACAGTTCGTCACCAGAGGTGAAAGATCACAGCAGCTCCTGTTAAGTACAGTGGTGGCAGAATTCAAATTCACAACCTGACTGAGCTCAAGCTCATCTGCAGAAGAAAATTGCAAAATCTGTTTGTGATAAAGTTGATAGAGAAGCAGACCCACAGTAACCACGGCAGAAGATGCTTCTGCAAAGCATCGGTTTTAGCTGATTCAGTTATTTTTTGTAAGCTTTTGCATATATATATATATATATATATATATTTGGTTGGAAGAGCTTATTAATTGTAAAAAGGCCTCATGTTATTTGTCTTGATTTCTGCCTTTACCTCAAAAAAGCTGGAATTTCGGTAAAGCAGCGCAGACCGTCTTGTTATCCACTGTGCATGTGCACAGCAGCATCACCTGGACCTACCTTTAAATGTGTTCCGGGGTTTTCTTTTACAAACTGTTGTACAAACTGTAGATGTGGCCAACGGAGATCAGATAAAGCTTCTTGTTATTCATTTCCTGGGTGTCACATCAGCATAGTAGAGTTTCTGAGGACAGAAACAATGACGCAGCTCTGGAAAGAGTCTCCCTGCCTGACCAGTCCTGTAATGTTGCTCTTGCCCTCGTGTTTATTAAACAGCTGGTTCCTGTGGCCCAGAAAGAAGGATTGATAATGTATGTGGTAGGAAAGATGATCTGAGGACCTGTTGCACCGTTCTGACGCCAACCATTTTCCCACTTCTCTCTGGTTTCCGATCTGCATCTCTGCGATACGTAACAACGTGCTTAACATCGTGGCTGTGACTACTGTAATACATCGGCGTCACGGTTGAGGCAGAAAATGAGAAGACCAGAGGCTAAGGTAAAACTGGACTAGTCAAAGCTGCACAGAAGGCCTGGTGAAAATCTCAATGAAATTGAGACTTGGGGTTGTAGAATGTGTGGCTTTCAGTGCCACTATATGACCCAAATAGTTAAGTATCCAAGCAAAGGTTCGGGTTATTAAGACAGTAATTCCCTGTGAGATGTTTGCACGTCCAACAAGTGCTGAAACCTCCCCACCCTCAGTGCTCAGCAGTACAAAGAAGCTCTTATCCACATATCCACATTAGGAATGAGTCACAGTGCAGCTTGATATTCAAACTGATCTGTAATGTCTACAATATTTGCACTACTGTACATAAAATGAAGAAAACAAAACTGTACTTTAAGATAAAGAATAGAGAAAGATCTAATGAATGCAAAGAGGGGGCTTTGTAACCACTAAAGAAAATATAAAATATAAATATGTAATGCCTGTTTCTGTGGGATTTCATGTTCTAAGGACGATTTTCTGGTTGTTTATGGACAGACAGAACTTTCATAGGAAGATGACAATAAAATGGTTCGCCAGAAATTACCTGGTGGGTAAATATTAACTGCTTTTGCTGTTGACTTTCATCGGCATTTGCCTGAGCCTCGAGTGGAGATGCTTTTCCCTGCTGCGTGCACATCTGCAGTCAGACAGGACGCCGGCGCTGATTTCACATGAGAACAGCCACTTGACAAAGGAAGAGAAGTGCTTGTTTCTTCTTGATAGCATTTGTCACGGGTTTGCTCGTAATCTGCGTGGTCTGTCCACGCTCCCCCATCTAGTGCCCAGTTGGGCTGCATGTGCTTGATCCGTAAATCAATAAGCATTACAGTGAACAAATAACTAGGGCAGATGCTTCAAGTGTATTTCCAGGAAAAAAGAGGAAATATGTTTTATGGCATACCTTCCTGACCATGTGTGTGGTCAGGGGTGTAATTAGTGTGATGTCACTTACCTTTATGACACTAAATAAAAGGTCCCTATTTGGTCTGGAGAAAAACACCAGTATTCTCTGGATTTGTTGGTTTCAGAGCAAGTGTTTCTGCAGACTGCAAAATCAATACAGGGAAGAAAAACATAAATGAAGTTGTCCTGCCAGGATTTACCGACGGTTCTTGAAACAATAACAAGTGGTGCCGTTCTTTCGGTTACTGAAACGTGGGCTAAATAGGGCGGAATGCATTTTTGCGCGGTTCATCTTTTGAAATACAGACAGAGCAGCTGTGATTTGCGCAGTAAAGGCTTCAACGGGGAAAGTGTGATTTCCTCCAGCCCTGAAATCGACTTCTGAACAATACAAAAAAAGACATTAAAGATCATTTAGAGATATGGCTGTTGATTTTTTCCAAGCACGAAGACAGTCGGTGTCACATCTCTCATGCCGCAATTCCTTATTCAGATTCTAATGAGGCGTCTTAGACTTAAGGTGTTTGTGCGACGTCACAGTCTCGGTCAAACAGCAACACACAAATGAACGGCAGCACAAACACAGGGGCAACGGTGAGCAACAATGAACAAAGGACATGTATCACACATTCAGACCTTAACAGTGTTGACACATACGAAGCCAGCTCTAAATTTAGCCCAGAACTGAGAGCTGGTCTAACAGCAATAAAACTGAAATATTGGCTACAAGCATTTTAATGAAAAAGACTATATTTCTTTGTTTGAGAATTAACAGGCTTGTGACCAGGGGTAACAGATGTGTTATGACCACAACACACTAAACAACACGTGAGCGAAGAGAATCGTGTGGCTCACAGCACGTGCAGAGGAGCAGGTGTGCGCAACCCTTCAGTCCCGTGCTGGTGTGGGTGCTGTGTTTCTAAAGATCGTGGTGTATTGAGTTTTATGGGTGTTTAAATGCATTACTCTTCTTTTGCTCAAATATACTGTTAGCTTTCTTATATACATATACGGCTACTTACAAGAAGGGGACCCCAGATGTGGTTTTGAAGTTGTTACAATATCCAGAGAGGGGTCATCCGGAGGTGACTGCCACATGTTTGTATTCTACGTGTTAATAAAAACCATCATTTTTACTATTGCCAATATGGCTATCTGGACATAAAAAAGACAAACTATAAAAACAGAAAACATACAGTATAAGAACTGGCTAACTGGCCATGATTTAATTGGGTGAAGAAACTGGTAAACACAATATATCGTGTCAGCACCATTAAAGTATGTATTTTCACCAAATCTACCTCTCAAAAGCACCCAGCTGGCCACTGTTGTCACCCCCCCCCCCCATTGTCCAACCATGGTTTCCTGGATCCCCAGCATAAGACACACACTGAATGTATCCACTGTAAAATGCTATCAGATTTTTACAGCATATTCTCAGACCGAGTGAGCAGTGTTTACTATCGTTGTCTCCGAATGCTATCTCACACAGGCACCCATCACTATCACTTGCAGAGCCCGGGATCACTCATGTTTTTCAGGCACCTGCCGGGAAACACAGCCATGGATCAGAATCTCACCACAACAAATTGGGATATTTTGGCAATGGCACTTTCCATTAAGGCCATTAAAACCATAAGTGAACAAACAACGAATTAGCGTGAGTCTACTTTCAGAGAAGCCACTTTCCTCTAAATAATATTTGCCGCAGAAATGCTGTTCACTGATGGACATTTCGAATTACTGATGGCTATTATAAAGAGCCACATATTTGTACAAATATGTCTCGTAGTTTTTAGAATTGGAACATCAGCGTGGCCCGTTTTAAAATGTAGAAGATTCTGTGTTTTGTTTTTGAAGCCATTATTAGAATGAATATATTTGACATGGATTGCATAACAAGCCAAACTCAACAGAGAGCAGCAAATTCAGTTTTCTCCATAACCTGCAACTAGAGCTGCACCAATGAACCTTAACTGGACAACAGCGGGACTGTACCTGGTGACATCTGTCTAAAGAAAAGGTCTTTGTCCTCTGCCTGTCTCTTCTTTTCTTGATTTTTGGCACTATTCCTACTTCAAGCCTATCTGTCTCTGGGAGGGAATGTTTACTTGCTAGTTTGCATTAAAAAGATGTTTCAGAGCCTTCTTCAGAAAGATGTAGCTGAGAAGATAGCATTGTAGACAGATGACATTGGTGGCTGTTGTGAAATATCTCTCAAGAATCATTTACTGTCGAACATCCTTATATAGAAGGTATACGAGGGCGCACGAAATGAAGATCCTTCGGTCCACGGTGCGCAGAACAATTGGAAGTTTTTTGATACTTTGGACGCTTTCTTTATGATTGATGATACAATACCGTCCCAAAAACCAAAGCAAACTCCCTAAAAATGTTTGAATATGACTAACACATGCAGGCATAATGGTCAAAATACAGTATGTGAAGCAGTTTCTCATACAAAAAGCATATGAGTTGCATGAACGTTCGTGTTATATTTTTTCCCTCTGTAAATATTCCTTGATATGACTGTAACTTTAGTAGTGCACCACTTGCGTCCAAGAAGACACATTGTCCAGTCTGGGCAAACAGTAGTTAACCATAAGTATGGTAAGTTTCATACACAAACCATGTTTCACTGGTGCTACCACTCCCTTTCTCAGGAGCTTAAGATATTTGTTTAACCTGGGAGGACGCACAGCCCACAGAGCACACACACCGCACTTGTCACTGTCATATCCTGATGACACCAAAGGAAGTAACTTCAGGTATGCCTTTCCTTTGTTCTTTGTCTGCTCTTTTTCATTTGTTTTTTTAATAAAACTCCTGTAGGAAATAAACAAGGATTTTCATGAAATATCCTTTCCTGTGTTTAATGACATCAGAAATGCAGTAACATGACTAGAAATGGTAGGCGGTGAGAATCAGTGCCCCAGTACGAACAGAGTCTCCCCTACAGACTGTTAGCAGGGCAGCTGGGACCCCTGCACTGCTCCCTTTCCATACCCTGTGCCGGCTGGTCTTACGATAGGATGGGAAAGGATGCGATAGGATCAGATAGGATGTGATAAGACAGAATATAGGATAGGATAGGATAGGATATATAACTTTATTAATCCCTGCACCCAGTTTATCTTATAAAACTACCCAGAACTTGCACAATGAAACCACCTTTGATGTTACCTGTGCCTCTTGTATGCCACCCAAAAATTAGGTTCTTCTCCATTTATAATGTTAAGTGTTGTAACTTCTGTGGGTGGTCTGTGGTTCATGTTAATCCCTCAGCTGTAATACAAAAAGCAGCTTTCTTAACCACACTACCCCCCAGCTAAGGCCTCTTTTATAGAAGCAGATTGAATTAGAACATACTTCTCAACATTCAAAATAAATTCAACTACTTTACACACAAAATTATGAATAAAAATATTTTGTGTCCTGTACACTGTTTTCAAATGCCATTTAAACAATATCCATATTGTTAAAATATTATGAAAATACTGGTAGTCAAATGGAACACTGTCTTTTTAACAAAAGACTTTTTTTTAAATGCTAGAGGGGTTATGTGGCTACAAAAGGCACTTAAACAGTTCCCTGTTGTCAAAACTTCATGGACAAGTGTTCAGGTAGCATCTCGCAAATTTAGAACAAACCTGAGCTCATTCCCTGTTGTTAAAACAAAAGTTATGTTACTGAGCGGTTAACAAACCGACATGGATGTTTATGCTATTCCGCTATTATGCTATTTATGCGTGTGCAGTAAAAAAGTGAAATATAGAAGCAGTTACAGTTGGGAGAATAAATCGAGTTAGAACTGCACCTCCTTGTGGCAATAAAAGACACATTCCCCTTACAACAGTCATGTACTTAACTGAATTAATCAA
Source organism: Arapaima gigas (assembly GCA_900497675.1). Taxonomy (NCBI): domain Eukaryota; kingdom Metazoa; phylum Chordata; class Actinopteri; order Osteoglossiformes; family Osteoglossidae; genus Arapaima; species Arapaima gigas. The sequence continues at coordinate 860,325 of UFQX01000523.1, read as the reverse complement.
ATAAAATATACTAATTCTGTATAGATTAAACTATTTTTGCTAAATTAAATTATAAAAGAAATTTTTGCCAATTTTTCGGGTATTTGAAATGTCCATACTTAACCAAACTGCAGTTACTGTTAACAACAAAAACAATAGTAGTAATAATAATAATAATAATAATAATAATAATAAAGAACTTTTCATACATGCCTGTACACTGTGACCTGAACAGAACCTCTTTTGCAGGTACTGCAGTTTCTAATTACCTAAAAGCACAGGGATATGATCAGTGGCCCTGTTTGACCCCCCCTGTGGCACGAGGGCAACTCCTGTCTGCAGCTGTTGGTTTACCCCAAACCACCCCAACCTTTTCACTTCTGCTACCCCTTTGAAGTGTTTCATAATTTCATCATGGAAAAGTGTGCATGTGGCCATAACCCTTTTCATTTGAGATGGGTTTTGTACTTTTATCTATTTCAATTTTCTAAGTATATTGATGCTGATTCTATAATGTGACCCCACACTGCTCTTTTGTGAAAAGAGAACAGTATGGAAAAGGTAACAGAAAAAAGGTACGAGGAAAGACAAAAACAAAATTTAAAAAAAAAACAGGAATCCATATGAGCGTTTTCAGCACGTGTGCTTTATGCAATAACTTTAATATCTGCAATGAACTTTTACAGTAGTTTTTTAATTATTTAAATGGTTATAAACACCCAAAAATGCATTTTGTGCATTTTCCCATGCATGTATGAATTGCAGCATAGAATATTTTTACCCCATTCTTTTCGCACTAAATACCAAACTGCACATTTCGTCACCACTCTGGCGTTGCCCATAGAAACCGGAGGAACCGAGCAACTACATCTGCTACCTGGCTACCATCGGCCACGCCCCCTGCCTGTCTATTGGACATGAATGTGTGACGCATTGCCTCTGGAGGCAATAAAAACCACGTACGGGGTCGCTGTGATCGGACAGGCGTGCAGCTTGTGTTGTGGTCTGCTGTCACGCGCACGTGGCCCCAGCGTGAAGGTGTTTGTTTTTCTGCGGTTCTGTCAAACACCCTCTCCCATTTCTCAACTCGCGAGCGGTCATGTCTCTAACGGTGAAGGAGAAGACCACGGTCCGCCTGATGTTCCTGGGTGCCGCCGGGGTGGGCAAGACGGCGCTGATCCAGCGCTTCCTGCACGACCGCTTCGAGCCCAAACACAAGCGCACCGTGGAGGAGCTGCACAGCATCGAGTGCGACACCGACGAAGCCAAGATCCGCATCGAGATCATGGACACGAGCGGGAGCTACTCCTTCCCGGCTATGCGCAAGCTCTGCATCCGAAACAGCGATGCTTTCGCGCTCGTCTACTCCGTGGACGACCCGGAGTCGTTCGAAGAGGTGCAGCGCCTCCGGGAGGAGATCCTGGAGCTCAAGGAGGAGAAGGACACCCCCATAGTAGTGGTGGGCAATAAAGTGGACCTGGAGAACCAGCGCTTGGTGCTCGGCGAGGACGTCATGCCGGTCGTAGAGCTGGAGTGGAACGCCAGCTTCCTGGAGGCGTCGGCCAACAGTAGTGAGAACGTGCTGGGGGTCTTCGGGGAGCTGCTGCGGCAGGCGCGCGTGCCGAGCCGCATCAGCCCCGCGCTACGCAGGCGCAGAGAGACCATCCCGAAGGACGGCGTGCCGGTGAGGAAGAAGCCCCCCATGAAGAAGCACAACAGCTGCATCTTGTCCTAAAACAGTCTCCACCGCCCCCTTTCCCCCGTAATGCGAATGTGGAGCCCGTTTCGGCGACACCGTGCTTCAGAGCCACGCGTCCGACCTCTCGGAGAAGGCGAAGAAGAGAAGCGAGAGGAGGCGAGGGTGAGCAGAAGAGGCGATCACTGCTGGGGGTTCTCCGATGGAGGTCTCCTCGGACAGGGCGCCGGAGAAGTTGCATCAGGACACCTCGCCCCCACGACACTTGCCCTGAATAGTGAACATGACTTCATTTTTAGGTTTAAGTCAAAAGCTGGAAAATAACGTTTCTCCGTAAGGGAGAAATGCTGAGAAAATGCAACGCTTTGTCCAAAAAAAAAAAAAGTTTCGTCCTGTTACTGAATTGTATTGCATGTAGCAAAAAAAGCACAATAAATGCGTCTAAATACCTGTGTCTTTTAATTCCTTGGTTTTGCAACGATCCATTTTTTTCTTCGAAACAGAAAAAAAGTGTGCCTTTTTTAACATTTGCATTACATTTTTATTCCGTTTATCTTTTACGTTAAAACTTTTTACTTTTTGCCTGAGCCAGATGAGCAAACCAATAATCCTATATTTCTGATGAAGACAAGATTACATTCTAAGAAAGTGAACTAACGTAAATATTTGTGAACCAATAGTTTTGCTGGTCTGATTATACTATGATCATAAAATATTTTTAAAAATATGTGGGAGTCTTGGCACAAAAATGGCACAGGTGTAACAAGTAAGCCTGTGTATAACTCCAGTAGCACTGCTGTAAATATTGTTTGATCCCCAAATACCTGACAAAGTTTAGCTATATCAGCCCATTGATGTAAAGACAATTTCTGTATAAAAAGACACCATTCACTTGTCATAATGATGGCCGTGCTTAACCCCCCCCCCCCCCCCCCCCCCCCCCCCCCCCCCCCCCCCCCCCCCCCCCCCCCCCCC
>UFQX01000523.1:682850-857652 GCA_900497675.1 Arapaima gigas | reverse complement strand
CCGTGCTTAACCCCCCCCCCCCCCCCCACCTTCACAACAGTCCATCTTTGTATATCCTGGCTGCTTTACAGCATGTGATACTTTGCCAGACATAAAGCACAGCAGCAGCAGGTTTACACTGTAAAAAAGGTGCAGGAGTTTTATACTGTACAATCAGGTTTGTCATGATGTCTCAATTGCCCTCTCAAATAATTCAAACGTGAGTATAAACTAATTTTAACCTTTCTCTAGTTGGCTATACTCATTTCAATGAAAGATTTCCTTTGATGTGGCGCAAGCCATGGTTTTATTATTATCAGGCAGCAAAGCAAATCTGCTTTTTCTGATTTTCTAAAATTAACTGCTCTTGAACCAATATAATGGGTACAATGTAGAAAGCAGCAGCGCCTTACATAGGAGTTCTCTGTTCAGAGTATCTCACATAAGAGGCTTTCAATGGAGACGATGGTGCGTGCGCTTGAAAATAATTCCTGTAAATAATGGAACCAAGAGTGGTTACATACTATTAATAGGTTAGGACTTTGTCCCATCTTCCCTTTTTTGCCTCCTTATACAAAAATATTGTACATTTAAGGAATGTGGTAGGAAGTGGAACATTACTGAAGAGCACAGGTAATGTACTGTTTTTGGCTGTCAGTTTGGAAGCTAAATGTTCCCAATTCAAGTCCCCTTCCTGCTGTAATACACTTGATCAAGACACTTACCCCATTATGATATAGTAAGAAGATCCAGGTATATAAATGGGCACATAACTGTGAGTAGTTTGTTGTACTAACCTAACCCTGTAAATTGCCTAAAATACAATCATATGCAAAATTATTATTATTATTATTATTATTATTATTATTATACCAAACAAAAGAATATACACGTGTCCTGTATGTAATATAAATTTGAAATGAACAGGACAATAGCAAACATATTAAACTAACATAACAACTAATCATTTTCACCTATATATTATTATATTAGATCTTTCTTTGAGTTCAGTGCTTAACCATTAAATCAGAGGAAAATTATTGAAAGCAATAATTAAGTCCAGCATGTTTGGGAACAGAAGTGCTGCCATAAGGGCATCTTAAACAGGTGCGAGGACGAAGGGCAGAGGGAAAACTACCATCGTTCTATACACATGCCCTGCTATTATGATTGAAATGGGTGGTGCTCTTCTGGCACGTGAAGCATCTTTGAGGGAAAACATGACTTTTGTTTGCACACGTGTGAACTGGGAGCTATTGAAAAGCAGATAAGACAAACACGTGCAAGATGCTGGCCCTGCAGTTGGCGGGCAGTGGGCATGATGCGTGTGGAACACATGCACAGGTTTATTTTCCACTCTTTAGTAAGCCACATGAACTGCTCTATTAAAAACATCCGGCCTGAGCAAAGACTGAAAGTCTTAGCAAAACAATCAATGGACCACAATATTCTCCCTAAAATGTTTCCATTTTTGTCCACCCTCTGCACCTTTGAGTTCAAACACAAGTCAGGATGGTGTCACCTGCAAATGTTCTCTGATGATTCTGGAACAGGGGTTTGTACAGAGAAAGGTGATGTAGTGGAGTATAGGTGTCTGTATGAGGATTTTATTTTGTGGTCTCAGGCCAAATCCGGCTTAATATCAACAAAATGAAGAAGCTCATTTTTGATCTTCTCTGTGTTAAAGAGCCTTTGTTCCCAGTTACTATCGAAGGTGCAGACATGGAGATGGTTCACTCTTAGTCCTTGAGGGTCCACATCAATAACAAACTTAACTCAGAAAAGAAAGTGGATTCTGTCATGAGTCAAAGCCCTGATTCGGTGGAGGATGTGGTAGAAGCCAAAATGAGGAGGAAGCTATAGTCCATCGTGGACAACAGGTCGTATCCCTTAAATTTGTGATCAGGTCATTCAACTTAGGTGCACAAAGAAGTGCTTCCAGAGACTGTAACAACAGGCATCTGCCACTGTAACACCACACAAGGACTTGTCAACAATTAGTTTCTTTTTTATTTTTGAAAACTGTCTCTGTTATGAGTGTAATGGTGGTTCGGGTGTGGAGTTTTGAATCCATCTCAGTTTGTATTGTTTGCATGTTCTCCCCGTGTCTGTGGGTTTCCTCTGGGTGTTCTGGTTTTCTCCAAAGATACCCATTTCAGGTAAATTGGTCTCTCTAAAATGCCCATATCACGCGCACTTATGTGATTTTATATGTGTGTGTATGGCCACCCTGCAACGTACTTGGGTCCCATCCACGGTGTAGTTTCATAACCTGACACAAGATTATTCTGGATAGGTGCTGGACTGCCATGACACTGACCAGGAAAAAGTAGCTAACAATAATGGATGGACCTATGTCTCCATGATTTATTTTTCACCTTATGTTGTCTCCTCTGTGTCCAGCTACTGTGCCGGTGAATTTTAACTTTAAAAAATTTATATCCTATCCTATCCTATCTTATCCTATCCTAAGACCAGTGATGGCACAAACTAGTTATACTTGTACAAGCTAGCAACGACATTATTGCACCATCCTATTATATTGTTGTATTTCTGTAATGAACATGTAAAAGACTCACGATGTCTTTTTAAAAGTTGTGATTGTTTCTTAAACACGCAGCGATCCTCTTCGAATGTTACTTTGTAAATCGTATTATTCTAAGTGGTGTTAGAGAAAAACAACATTCTAACACTATTTTCCGTTGGTTGAGTAATATACAATGTTTAAAATTATTTACAATGATTAAATTGGCCATTAGAACATACGTTTTAGTATTTTTAGTACCAGGACAGTGACAGATTCGGTTTAGTACGGAGGTATATAAGACCTGGACTTTAAATATTTTCTTCTCACAACGAGTATCAATAAAGTTACTTCAAAAACAACGCCGGACATTTAAAAATACGGATGTCCCATGATACCTTGCTGCTGCGGGTCGGAATTCAAAACGAGGGAGCCAATCAGAAGAGCCTGTTGTCAACGGAGGTCGATTTGAAATGTTGCTGCGCTAGTGCTGCTCGCGGGGAGGTCAGGAGAAACGTCAACAGAAACGGTCGCTGTGCAGTTTATTTTTCTTCCCCACGTTTAGCTATTTTTTTCGCTCGCAACAATCAGATATCGATACTGTTTTGTATTGCTTTATTTTTAGGTTGTCGGGTTGCTGCTGTTAATTTGTGCTTTTATTTCAATTATGCGAGTCTGTCTACAGACCCTTTTCTAGCGGCGCTCGTTGGTCGTTCTGTTCGAGAGGGTCACGTCTGCTGTTCATCGTTGTGTTTGCGGTCGTTATTCATTTCGTTAGGAAATTACCACAGGAGTGTAGTTTGCCTTGAAACGAGAAAAGAAGAAAATGAGCGCAGGTGTGGCAAAGGTGGCGAAGCCGTCGACGCAGAGCGCGCCGCTCAAAGAGATCCCCGACATCCTGGTGGACCCCCGCACCACGAAGCGCTATATGCGGGGTCGCTTTTTGGGCAAAGGGGGTTTCGCCAAGTGCTACGAGATCACAGACATGGAAACCAAGGAGGTCTTCGCCGGGAAGGTGGTCCCTAAATCCCTACTGCTGAAACCTCACCAGAAGGAGAAGATGTCCATGGAAATCACGATCCACAAGAGCCTAGAGCACCCGCATGTGGTGGGATTCCACGGTTTCTTTGAGGACGAGGACTTCGTGTACGTGGTGCTGGAGATCTGCAGGCGAAGGGTGAGGCCCTGCTGTGGTCGCACACACCGAGAGTAGCCCTAAGGTCAACTTCTGCTGTTGACTCTGTTTCTGGTTAGGGATTCCTAGTGCCTGTCCCAGGTAGTTCACTCTTCTCATGGTGTTCCTGGTTGGTCTGTAGAGCATACTGTCTGACTGGCTAGTAGAAGTAACCTTAACTCCTTGGTGGTGGGCTGACTAGCTGGGGAGGTCACATACGCTAGTTGGTGGTGGGCTGACTAGCTTACTGTCTGACTGGTTAACTAGTAGTAACCTTAACTTGTTGGGAGTGGGCTGACTAGCTGGGGAGGTCATCTCCTAGCTGGTTATGGACTGACTAACTGGGGAGACTGCTTACTTTTGCACACTTGTTATGCTGATGTAGTCACTGCTGGAGCTGCACAAGAGGAGGAAGGCAGTGACGGAGCCTGAGGCTCGCTACTACATGAGGCAGACCATCCAGGGGTGTCAGTACCTTCACAACAACAGAGTCATCCACAGGGACCTGAAACTGGGCAACCTCTTCTTGAATGATGACTTGGACGTCAAGATCGGTAAAGTAGCCTGTTTGCCTGAGCTTTTGTAAACTTGATTTTCATTTCTCTTGCTTACTGTGGAGCAGCTGACCAGGTCGTCTCTTATTGACAGGTGATTTTGGTCTGGCAACAAAGATTGAGTTTGATGGTGAGAGGAAGAAGACACTGTGTGGGACTCCTAACTACATTGCGCCCGAAGTGCTGTGCAAGAAAGGCCACAGCTTTGAGGTGGACATCTGGTCCCTGGGCTGTATCCTGTAAGCACGGTCCTTGTACAAATGAGAATGTAAATGCATGAATAAATGATGATCTTTATTTACTGTGTTTGTTCCTAACTGTAAGATTTTAGTATTGTCAATCCTTTAATAATTTTTAAAATGATGCTGTTTTAACAAAAAAATTGTATTTTTGGGCTGGAAAAGTGGGCACATTTAAACCTCACCTTCTTGATCAGTGTCAAAATGTGCCAAGTATGTTATATCTAATGGTTGCTTTTTTTTACCACAGTACTAAGTAAGGTGTACCTCCTCTTCTCACCACAGCTACACTTTGCTAGTAGGGAAGCCCCCATTTGAGACATCCTGCCTAAAAGAGACTTACATTCGCATCAAGAAAAATGAGTACACGATTCCCAGGGTGTGTTGCAGTAAATTTATTTATTAACTTACAAAAACATTAAGAATTATGTTAAAAAGTATGGCTTAATCTTAACATGAAGCTTTTTTTTTTTTTTCATAGCACATCAACCCATTGGCTGCTTCTCTGATCAAGAGAATGCTCCATGCTGACCCCATGCTCCGGCCCACCATTGGAGACCTGCTCACAGACGAGTTCTTCACGTCAGGCTATGTCCCCCTGCGTCTGCCCACAACCTGCCTTACAGTGCCTCCTCGCTTCTCCATCGCCCCCAGCTCCTTGGAGCCTGATCACCGCAAACCATTGAGTGCCCTCAACAGAGGTGAAGTACCCACTATCACCTTACCATGATGTCAGAGGTGTCAACAGCAGTGATTCATGGACAGAGTAAAACAGCAGGTGTTTTAAGAATGAGCCCTGCAACTGAACCCTTCTAAAGCTATTTTATGCCCCCCCCCCTCCTTGTGGTAAGCTTGGTGGAATTTGAATACACTGTTAACATCTAGTTACGTGACTTTCAGGAACTGAGAGTCCAGTGGAGAAGATGGAACAGAAAGAAGAGCCTCCAGTCAGGTTGGCATTAGAGTGAGATATGATACTGAACTCTGTTAATATAGACGTGTAGATGGTGTCCATGTAAATGTTGGAACCTGTTTTACAGGGAGGAGTCTGAGCCTGCAGATTGCTATTTGTCTGACATGTTAAAGCAGCTCAACAGTGTTAATGCATCAAAACCCTCTGAGAGGGTGGTAATTCGCCAAGGTAAGTATTGAGCTATGTGCTTTAGTGAAACTCTAGTAGCTGTTGAAATTCTTCTACTCCCTCCTCTGTTTCAGCTAGAACTGTTCACTTTTAGATTGAAAATTAGCAAAAACTGGACTATCTTTCTATAGCTGTACAAATGGTAGTGCTGTTCCCATATAAATATGAACTTTGAATTGCAAAAATAGCTGAAAGCATTAAAATCTATTCAAAAGGAAGACATCTGAGACCTATACTAGATAGTAATAGTGGATTCTGTGCTACTTTTTGAACAGTTTTTGTATCACTTGAGCTGTGAATCCAGTAAACCCAATTGAAGTATTCAAATCTGTTTTTCATAGTCTAAATTTTAATTTAATGTAGGAAATTTTAATTTTTTTTTTTTTTTTTTTTTTTTTGCAAACTGTACCAAGATTCTGGAATTTTTTTTCACATTCTCCTACATTACTGGGTCAGTTAATGAGACTGACAATAAATTAGTTTTATTTAATGTGTTAATTTTATTAGCATAGAAATTTATTGCATTAATTGATTTGGGTGAAGGGGCCAAAGGTTTCTGACACTGTAGAGCCACATTACTGGAGCAGTTAAATATATGGCTGCCTTTTGAGCCCTGCAATTGTTGCTGCTGCAGCCGTACTAATGTTTTCACTCTTCCAGAGGAAGCCGAAGATCCGGCCTGTGTTCCCATTTTCTGGATCAGCAAATGGGTCGACTACTCTGATAAATACGGCCTTGGTAAGGCACCCCGTTTAGGAATTAACATGCTTAAGTGTGTTTACAATGCTGCTAGGGATGAGCTCTGACAACTTTAAACTTATACAGGATACCAGCTGTGCGACAACAGTGTGGGGGTGCTCTTCAATGATTCTACTCGACTTATAATGTATGATGATGGGGACCGGCTGCAGTACATTGACCGCAATTCTGAGGAGACCTACCTTAGAGTGCGGTCCTATCCCTCCACACTTACCAAAAAGGTTAGTGCTGATAACCTGGTGAGGCTTATTCTATGATGCCTTCCTTTGAGGTGGCAGGTCATATTGTTACAGGCTGTGCTCTAAATGTATTTATTTTCTTAAAGTCTGGGTTGGACTGCTTACAGTACAAATTGTTCTCACCCTCAGATTACACTTCTGAAGTATTTCCGCAACTACATGAGTGAGCATCTGCTCAAGGCTGGTGCCAACATCACTCCACGGGACGGGGACGAGCTGGCCCGTCTGCCATATCTACGTCACTGGTTCCGCACAAAGAGTGCCATCGTGCTGCATCTGAGCAATGGCACCGTGCAGATTAACTTCTTCCAGGTGACCCGCTTACCTCCCCTACTGCCCCAAAGCTGATTCGTGGCACATATTTAATATGATGACCAGGGTGTGTGTGTTTGGTCTAACTGTGACTCTTGTCTGTGCAGGACCACACTAAGCTTATCCTGTGCCCTCTCATGGCTGCCGTGACGTACATTGATGAGAAAAGGGAGTTTCGCACTTACAAAATGAGCCTGATCGAGCAGTATGGCTGCAGCAAGGAGCTGGCCAGCCGCTTGCGTTACGCACGCACCATGGTAGAGAAGCTGCTGGCCTCCAAGTCATCTGTTCCTCGCAAGCCTGCAGCGGATGCAGAGCAGGTTTAATCGCTCCTTTGCTGTCCTCCTCTCCAGGTCTCCACTTGTACTAAACCCTCACACATTTTACTGTTTTACAAGCCTTCCTGTTAATTCCTTTACATGTGTGAAGCTGGCCAAAGGGTTTCCCCCATTTTTTGTTTACACCCCACCCCCACACTTCATGAGTATTCATAAGGGTTTTTTTTCCTTGTTTAAACCAGCAACTTTAACTGTTCGGTGGGGGTTTTTTTTTTTTTTTTTAGTACATTTAAGTTCCAGTTGGTCATGCCCATCAAAAATGGCATAAGCCATCTAAGCATTCTATGTATGTGCTTTTTTTTATGTTTGTATGTCTTGAGTTGTCTGTATTATATGCCACTGTATAAAATCCTGGGTAGAGCTATACAGTATGTGGACAAAATGTTGAATTGATCAGTATATTCCCAAGTGAATAAAGATGTTTTGGAAGTTTTTATTGAAGACCAAACTGTAGTTTCTTCACCAACCAGTGACCAAGTTATTGAAACTTAATTTTAAAATATATTTATTCCAAAAAGTACAAAAGTAGGCCCAGTCCCATTTAAAAATTCTCTTTACAGAGTAACTAAGAGTTTAAAATTTCACATTAATATATTGTCACATTAAACCAGCATTTTACTGCCAGGGTAAATAACTGTAAAATGAATTACTGTTTCAAGCATTTTTCTTAATTATAAATTACAGCAGTGGTTTTTTTTGCCTTGTCCTGCTGCCACTGTTGGTTTTTGCTTAGCTGAGGTGAGTGACTTGGTGAAATAACATGGTTATATTCCAAAATGAACATTTGAAATAGCCAAAACTTAATGCAAGACTTTGAAACAATGGGTTGTTTGAAAATAACTTGTCAAAGCTTTCCCCAAAAAAGGAAACAAATGCACCATTTTAAACTATAATGGGACCAGGTAAGTTAATCATTAAATAATATGATGGGCAACTTGAAAATGTCTTATAGTACAAGTATAAAAGTGGAAAAAACTAAAGTCTGATTTAGCTTTTTGGTTTAATTTAATAAAGGCTAACGCAAAGCCTCCGCTGGAACAAAAAGCAGCATTTAGCGTGCTGTCAGGACCAGGGCAAAAATACATTGCAAGGCTAGAAAGTGTTTTTATATTGATGTACAGCTTGAGCTGTTGCTGTGCAATGCTGACTTTGTGTTCAAAAAAAAAAAAAAGTAATTCAGCCTCAAATTTAGGATGTTTCATTGTTCTCAGGAAGAAAACAGATTCAGTGTTTTAGAACAAATATTCTGTGTGATATATATACTGTTAATGTTTAGTTGTAGTCATACTGATCATGTACCCCCAAAGAATGTTTGAAAAGATAAAGAACTCAGGCTGTAGTAGTGCAGTCCTCCTTTGCTGCATTGGCCTCATCAGCCCTCAGTTTGCATGTTTTTCTCCACAGGTTTGTTTCCACAGACTAGGAAATGCCATGAGTTGTAGAGAGGAAACAACATTCCGTGCAGCTGCAGCACGTCCAGGCTGATGAGATCCCGAGGGATGGCCGGGACAGGGACAACAGTGACAGATGTCCTGTTGCTGTTACTCCTTCACGGACTGTGAGGCTGGTGGGGGGTAGTATGGCTGAAAGAGGCGCTCGTGTGCACAAAAGTGCAGGGCGCCGTGTGTGTGTAGTAGCAACCGAGGGAAACGGGACGTGAAGTAGTGCACAAAGCCTTCTGGGACTTCTCCAAGAGTCTTCTGTACTTCTGATGGTAGCTCATGGTAGTGGTGCTTCTGTTGAACACATAGCAGCTGTAAGTACCAACACAAATACTTTATATGCCTTCATAGTGATGTTCAATTATGAACTACTGCCAGGGGTCTTTTTACATTTCCTCAGTCTATGAAACAAATACAACCTCTGAACATTTCACAAACTAAACTGAGGAAATGTGTTAAAAGAAACTGACCTAGAGTCCAAATAAGTAAAATTAATGTTAGACCCAGATGCAGTCTTCCATTCCCTACACTTACTTTTGCACACTACAGGTTACCTTTCACCACCAGGAATAAACAGGAGCGCATGTGCTGGACTTGACATGGAAAGCAATCCTCTCATGGAACTTTTTGGGTAATTTTTATAGATATTCAGAGAAATGACTTTGGCCCACCTTATTCCTCATGGCCCTCAGTAAATCTCGGACCGAGTTGCCTTTGTAAGTGCGGAATTTGCGGAGATCTGAGGGAAGAGAGGACACTCAGTCAGCCTTGCTTAAGGGACACGCTCAGTGTTGATGGGTAGAAGTTACTGATACCAAAGAAAACTGCAAAACCTTGTTCAGTTGCACAAAACTGCACAATAGTTGTATGCTCATGACCTATTCAAAAAAAAAAATTTAAGTCTGAAAACATAATGATGGGCATCGCTGCAGCAGGGAGAAAAAAAGTTTCATAACCCAGTGTCCTATTCCAAGGATATCAGTATTTATAATAGAATGATCATATAAAAATTGCAATAATTCCAAGAAAAAAACTACTTTTCTTTAATGTTGTATAAAAATTTGTGGAAAGACCTTAGATGAAAAACTTGTACAACATTAACCCATTAGCACCCAGCTTTTCATGATTAAACAAAAAGCAACACAGAGTATTACCTCCTGCACTCACCTGTCTGCAAGGGTACCGAGATATGCATCCTCCAGTTGGTCCGGACCACCGCCCTGCCTGCCGTCTCCAGCCGCTGTACAATGGGACTGTCCGCTGGCTCCTTTTCTATCCGGTCACTCACATCCTGCAATGCAAAGTCGATTCTTTACCCACTACTGCCCATCTGTACAGCGTTACCAGCCTAACCTCTTCAGAAGCTCACCTTCACGGCTTCTTTAGGTACAAACCCAGCACACATGACCCGTCGAACTGAAGTCAGCAAGTCTAATCAGCTGTTTTCTGCAGCTTCTTTAACACCAAAGCCACGCCGGAAAGACCACCCATCTAGAGGGGAAGGTTTTCTCACCTGGAAGAACTGCAGCTGCTTCTCAGGGCTCCAGAAGAACGGGTGCTTGAGAATGCAGGCAGTGGAAGGTCGGAACTGCGGTTCTGCGCTGATCATCCTCTCGATCAGGTCCCTCGCAATCACGTCATCTGCCACAGGGACACATTTACTTATCCTCGATCGTGTTCCTGAAGACTTCTTGAGGGTTTTAAAGTGCTTTCCTCACCTGTTAGCATATTTTCTGATAATCTAAAATACACAGGAAAAGGATGATTCGTTCGAGGCTCATCTGAAAAACCCTCGATTCATTTAACATGCTTAATATTCAAATACCCATTTCAGCACTTTAATGGCCTCATTAACTGTTTGGTAGTGTTTAATGTGGATTTGTGTGTTAACAGGCAGTCACACATTTTAAGTATATTACATTTTGTTCCTTATAAGTATTAATAGCAAGAAATATTCAATAGTCTAATTTTAAAAATGAACATAAAAATAGAAAAAGCAATAAAACGTTTCTACGGTAATGGGCTTTTTCTGTCATGAACTGTTACTGGTGGAATTAGCAACTGAACAAAACAGAGATTTTATTAAAGGGTATTTTTATACATGTCGGCTTCCCAAGCCCCCAAATCAAGCAGGAGCTGAGGACGGCTGCAGTAGAGGCCTGGCAGAGGATCACCAGAGAAGATACTCAACACCTGGTGATGTCTATGAATCGCAGACTTCAAGCAGTCATCACATGCAAGGAATATGCAACAAGAGTGGTAAACATGTCTAATATACACATCATTGCTGTCCCAGACATAGTGCCCTGAAATGGGGGGGTATGTATAAAAAAGTGCTGTAATTTCTACGTGGTTAAACCAAAGTGTATGAAAATACGCTGTAATAAAATTTGAGAATGTGCACTTTAATCACAATTGACTTGTTTAATTCCAATTTAAAAATGTAGATAGAGCAGTAATATAAGTACAAAATTAGAAAAACAGGTTTACATGTAGTAGCATCTGCCTGATTTCTAACACCGATGTTGAAAGGCAAAATGGTGACAGCCAAACACTCACCGTGCTGGTCTTCCATGAAGTGGTCCAGGGTGTACTGTCCGGTAAGGATGTTGGCTTGGCGGTGAATGGTGTCCCCAAATGGATGCTGTCCCCTGGAGACCACGTAGTAGAAAACACATCCTGCCGAAAAGATATCCACCGCACTGGTCTGCGGGAAACGCCATAAAAGAGCCGTGAGCATCAGACATAAACCTACACTCAACCCCGCCTGGACACACTGCCTCTGACACCGGTCCCCACCGGTTTGTCCCTGGGTGGGTCGCGTAGAACTTCTGGGGCGATCCACCCCTCCGTGCCAGGGATCCCCGAGCGCAGGCTGAAGCTGTGGCGCCCAGCAGGGAGCTTCTTACACAGGCCAAAGTCGGAGATCATGGCACGTACTTTCCCCAGCGGCCCCGGCATGGACAGAAGGATATTCCGTGGCTTCAGATCCCTGTGCACTGTGGGTAGGCAGATGTTAGGAAGAAATGCCTAGAAAGCAGCCAGACAGGCCTTCCTTCCCCCGAACAGGGGTCAGATGCAGAGCTCACCAATGTTGAGGGAGTGCAGGTGGCTGAGGCCACACATGGTCTGCTGCAGCACAGTCACCGGGTCCAGGTCGGGATACGGGAACTCGGGATCCTCCACAAACTGCAACAAAACACAGAGCACGTAAACATCCTTTATTAGAGCGTTTCCACACGCTCTCCGTCCGTCTGTTTCAGTCAGTCCAACTGGGATCACGTTTTACACCAAAATGATATAAGGAAGTTACGTCAAACTTTGTATATTTACTTCCTCATCCGCACAATAGAGCAATATAGCACACACACAAATACACACATTGCAGCCAATTCACCTAAAACACACGTCTTTGAGACGTCTGCTTTGACTGTGAGAAAAAAAAAAAAAAACAGCACCTGCAGAAAGTCCACACCGACCGAGCTGGGTTCAAACCCAAGTGCAGCTGCAGCGCTCAGGTGCTGTAAAGCAGCCGTCCTTCTTGCTGCACCATTTTTACACATGTATTCATCTAAGAGTGTCACACGGTGTTGCTCTCCAGCAGAACATTCATTCTACAGGTTAAACATACAACCACAGTGCAAACCCCTAAAAGCAGCGAGGACACAGACACATTTGATGATTTACGTTTTACCTGGTGGTGGACAACAGTAAAGGCTGTGGTATTTATTGAGATCACCCCCCCCCCCCCCCCGTGGGGCAGCCCTGTTTCCCTGTCCCACCTGCTGCAGCGTGGNTTGAGATCCCCCCCCCCCCCCCCACGTGGGGCAGCCCTGTTTCCCTGTCCCACCTGCTGCAGCGTGGCGGCACACAGCTCGATGGCAATGTACGTGAACTGGCGGTCGCGCTCGGTGCAGAAGTAGCGGATCACGTTGGGGTGCTCGTCCGACTCTCGCAGCAGCTGCACCTCCCGCTCTGCGAAGTCAAAGCACTCTGGCAGGATACGCTTCACGGCCACCCGGCGGCCGTCGAAGCAGCCCCTACAGACGCACGCTCGGGTTAGCAGCCTTGAACTGGTTCTTGACCAACACATCAACACATATCTCTTATGGCTAAATTTTCTCTCAAACGCTTGGGTTTCCCTTCCGCCACTCACCGAAACACAAAAGTTCCTTCTGCTCCGTGGCCCAGCACCTCCGTGGGGCTGAAGGAGATCTTGCCTATCTCCACCTCCTGCCCATCGAGTACATCTGCAAACAGAGATAGGGTTTTGCTTGCTGATGGCTTCTCTGGCCGGCCAGACAGAAGGGCCTCGTGAGCCAGACGGGCCCCCAGCCTGCTTACCCAGCACCGCGATAGGTTCTGTGCTGTTCAGCATCTTGGAGCCATTGGACATGTTGCTTCTGCTGGAGTCGCTGCTGCTGCTGCGGCGGCGGAGTGGGTTGTCACTGGACGACGAAGGGGCCTGGGAGGGCTGCAGCTGCTGAAGCCTATTCACTAGAGCTTCCTCCAGCTGCTGCTGTTGCATCTTTTCCTGCTGAGCCATTCGCTTGTTAGACAAACACAAATCTGTGTTACTTTTCTCCCCCAGTACTAGCTTTCTTTCTTGAGGGCCTGATTTGAACTGTGTATTCGTGGCTGCCCCACAGTTCCTCTGACTCACCCGTGGGTAGGTGAGCACAAACATGAGCCAGCCCCCCAGGAGCAGTGTAAGTACTGCCAGAGTGAGAGGATCATAGGTCAGGTTTTCAGGAAGGATGGTCACCAGCGGTGTTGTGGAGGGCCCCCGGGCTTCCTGGTTCAACGGAACGGGCTCTCTATTTCCGTCCACTGGCAGCCGCTGAGGAACATTGAGGTGGGGGTGAGACAGCAGTGGTGCATAGTATTGGATCGGGTGCAGGGAGGGACACTCACGGGGTGGTAGGGTGTCCGAGATGCAGGCTGGGGAGGGATCACCGCCTCGCCGGAGCGATGGAGGTTTTCTGGGAAGCCCCGCAGCATGGTGGTGTGAGCCACAGGGGGGAGCTCGTGGTGACCTTGAACACACAGACATATACAGTTATGCAAGAATGATTTCTTAATTTATAATACGTTTTAGATGGTCCTACAGAGTGCTACTGAAACGTACCAATGAGCAGCCACTCATTGTGCTGGCTGTAAGTGCTGCCCGGTGGGTACTTGACATCCGTACTGGGCGTGATCTCGCACTCGCCCCGCTCCCTCACAGTCACCCCTTCAGTTGTAGGCCCTTCAATCCTGGGCAGGGTCAGTCCACGGGGCTGCAAGCAAGAGGAGTGGTTGTTAGCGGCACGGCTCTGAAACGCAGGCCGAGTGACTGAAGTCGGATGAACTCACCAGTATAGAAACCCCCTCGTGGACCAAAGAAGTGGAGGCATAAAAATGGGAGTCCAGCTTTCCCACGTAGAGAGTAGGGCTAAGGCGATACCAGCGATTATGGTGTTAAAAACAACCCCCCCAAGTGACAACATAAAACTTCAATAAGGAATACAAATATTTAATTTTTTTTTTTTTTTACACAAGCTGAGTGTTGGTGCTGGCCTGCTCCTTGACAAACTGGTAGCTCCACTTCATGGTGTGGATGTGCTGGGAGGTGAAGGTGAGGTATCGCAGCGTCTCCATAGCCAGGTTGAGGTGTGGTGTGCGCCGCAGGCTGTCCTGCATCCACAGGTACACGCCCACCACCGGCGACCCATAGTTCTGCATCCATAGCACGTCCCCCGAGTCGCGGTCCACCGTCACCATTAAGCCGTCCCCACTGGATGTAAAGTGAGCCATTTCTGCAACACACGTGCATGCAGGACACACGCGCACACACACGGGATGCTTCAGGAATACAACGATCTCTCTCCTCACGAGACATTTTCTATCAGATATAAACAGGATGGTCTCACGAATATTATAATTCATATTTAACACTTTTCTCCAAGGTGACATACAGTGTTAGGTTTGTGTACTAAGCTGCTTGCAGTGATTTGCCAATGTATACAGCAGGTTATTCTTATTGTTCTCCATTTCAGGCTTCGAGGGTGCACACAGCAGGGGGGATTTGAACTGGAAACCTTGTACTGCAAGGCAATGGCTCTAGCTACTATAGTACCTGCTGCCTTCATGAATCCCTTTATGAAACCACTTTCCTACTCCAGTCATTGATTGACTGAAGACTACAGAGCAAATGTGAGACAAAAGAGTTCTGGTTTTCTATGTCTTGCCTATAAAAAAAAAAAAGATTCTGACCTAATCTCCTACTGTGCCACTGCGTTTTAAGAGATGTTCTGAGCAAAGCTAGTTTAGGCGATAGGACGTACTGTAGTCGTATTTCTCGTCGTACAGCGGGGCCGAGTAGTCGTTGTAGGTGGCATTCCAGCGCAGCTCTCGCGTCTTGGTGTCATACATGGTGATCATGTATTCTACACAGGACACACGGGACTTTATTGATCGTAAAGCATTTGGTCAAGTAGGCATAGAAGCGGAGTAAGACATACATCAAAAAGTAAGTAGAATTCACACTGTCAAAATTATACTGTAACTGTAATGCATTGTAATGCATCAGCAGGGTAAAAAGACCACATTGAGCCAGGTACACTCCTTGGGTCCCTTGGTTTTGATGAAGATCCTTCATGAATAAGGTGATTACCGTGTTAGTCTGAAGGAAGCTGTCATTCATTTCGGGAGCAGCTTAGGGTTTGGACTATTTGTACAAAGCCACCATAGAGGGACAGACCTGTGCGGCCAATGTAGAGGAGGGGTGCGGAGGGGCAGATGGAGTCTGATGACCCTGTGGTCAGACTGCTCTGTTTCTCTCCTGTTTTAGGGTCCACCACAAACCATGTGTCCTGCTTCTTCCCTGTAGATACATACAGAGGTGAACGCTGAAACGTGATACACACAGGTGTCTTGAGAACACAGAAACATAGGGCATCAGACCAGGTGGGACCAACCTGTGTAGAGCACTCCATCTGAGCTCCGGCATGGCGATGACTGGACCAGTTCTGGGATGGTGAAGGGCAGCTTCTGCAGAGAGAAGATGATGGTAGAACATGAGAACACCCAGCCTTGATGAAATAGGACTGACTCACTCTGCCTATCTGCCAAATCAGATGTCCTCACTCACCATTAGACCTTCTTTATTCTTCCCTCCCAACACGTAGAGACTGCCATCGTTGGGGTCTGGAAGGAAGCCTGGTCTGGATATGAAGAATATGCCTTAATAATCTTCACTTTAGATTCAAATAAACGCAGCCGCTTGTACATTAACAGAGCAACAGTGTGGCACTGCCTCTCACACAGGTTTCACCGTCATTACATCTCAACCTCTGTTGGCATCCAAAATCTGTTGCTGCTAATTCAAGTGACAATATGGACTTACTCATCCCAGTACACAGGAACCTGGATGATGGGATCTGGAAAAAAAAAAAAGAGAGTTGTTTCAAACAATGCCGTAAGCAGATGGCAGTGCAAAGAGATGAGAATCTCAAGCATTACATGCCGACCTTCTTTGAGAGACCACTTGATTTCCCCGGTCTGCTTGCTGACTGCATGCAGATGGCCGTCCAGTGTGGACACAAACAGCATGGTCTCTGGGAGAGTCACCGAGCTCCCGGCTTCACACTGTACATAGAGACATGGATGCACTTGGAGGACTCTTTCAGCTACAGATGTAAAATCACTCAGAACCCCTCTCACTCTCTCTGCTTTCGCTGCTGCTGTCCAGAAGAAACTTAGGGGCCATCATCAGGCTCAGGAACAGCTTCCCCCCCCCACAGGTGTCAGACTGCTGAATTCTGGAGAACTCAGGGACTGATCGCTACCACCACTACTGGCCACTTATCACGGAATCATCTCCACCTTCACGACTGCCTGCACTGATTCTCTTAAAGGTTTTCTTGACCTAGTGAAGACATCTTAGTGTAAATTATACAACCGTACAGTATGAATTACAGAGTTTAGAAACTGAGCAGTGGAAAACACTACTTTTACTTGACAAATGGCAACATTACTTGCTCTGGAAAGTGGTGGGAGACTGAGCTTTCAATGGCACAACCCTGGAACATATGCAGAACCAGCCAGTCACTCAATAACCAAAACTGAATTTGTTATACAAACATTTTTTTAAGTGAAAATTTATTTGAATGTTCATAATTATCATTTTAATAATAATAATAATGTTAATTCTAATTAAAAATAAAGTAAAATCTTATTCAGTTATTTACTTATTAGTCATATCTAATATTTTTATACAGCTTAACTCACTAAGGAATAGAAGCTTTACTGATTATGACTCAATGGTAAAAGTGATCCCCAATAAGTTCTCAGCTGTGTTTCTAAGACAATATGCACTTATACTGCAGGCTTACCTAAGAATTGAACATTAATTATATTACAAGTTAAACTTTTATTCCACAAAGAAAGAAATAACTGCAATGGCTCATGAAAATAAACACCTTTTTTCACACAATGGACACATTATTCAGTACAAAAGGCACATAATCTATTTCATTCACTACCTATTATGTCTCACTCTGGAAAGTATGGAGATGCTGCACTTTTTCCATAATAGCAAAAACTTCTGTAATATATATACTTCCTAGTTCCTGTCTCACTGACATGCCCAACCATTCACAACCCTTGAAAAAAATATAAAATCACAACATTAACAGGTGCAGACTACTATAATGAATCAATGAAAACAACATACAAAACACAAGGAGGGAACCATTTTGTGATATAACATGATGGTCTGATCACTGTATACATAAAAATAGGTATTATTTTACTAATTTTTGGTGGCATGTTTCTCATCCAGGAACTATTCCTCCATAATAATAATAATAATAATAATAATAATAATACTAACTCCACCCCTTTTCATTTAGAATTTGCATAACTGGGTGATTCCATGGAAATAAGTAACTCTTTTACAGGAGGAATGAGCATATATGCACATTCAACATTAGCCATGAGTAAAAGACTTGAACTAAAAAAAAAAAAAAAAAAAAAAAAAAAAAAAAAAAAAATTTATGCCCCTTTCAGGGGTNAAAAAAAAAAAAAAAAAAAAAAAAAAAAAAAAAAATCACTTCTACTACTTTTGTGTCCAAGTCTCATGATATAATGGACTGTGCAGTTTTTGTACCTTCTAAGTCACAAGTTGCTATGATGGGGGACCAGGTCATTTAGGCAGCTCAAATATGTCTTAGCTTGACTGTACATTAAGGCAACAGTTGGGCTGACAGATGGGTGAATAACAAAACCAGAGACCCCGGTGAAATAAAAACACTCAAACGTCTACAATACGGATATTTTTGCTGCATGTATAGCACGATTTGAATAAATGGGTAGTATGTTTCTGCAGGAAGGTACCATCCTGTTTCTCTGGCTTTACCTGTGCAGAGCAGGTGAGTGACTTAAAAGTGCTGTGCCCAAAAAGAACTACAAATATACTAACAACTCCTTTATAATCATCACAAACCTTTTTACTGAAGAACTCCCACACACTTACGTGACAGTACTTTAATACATAACAATAATGGGAAGTCAAAGGACCAGTGGCTGGAGGACGTTTCAGAAATTCATTAAAATAAGAAGGGCTGTTTTTTTTTCCCCTACATTGAGCTTACGTATAACTGCGTATTGCAAAACTTAAGCCTTTGCAGCACGCAGCCGGTATTATGTCTGTTTACTTTGAGCAGGATATCCTGGACCAAAGATGTTTTCCTTCTCCCACGTAGGGGCCGTCGCTTAACACACAGCAAAGTGCAGAGCCGAAACGGCGACTGCTCACCACACACACACACACACACACACACACACACACACACACACACACACACACCTGTCTTGACTGTATTAGAGACAATTACAACAGCCATAGAAATCCTATTTATCTCAGTAAGCTAAAGGCCATCCTGAGTACTGTACTTGTTGACGGAGAGAAAAGTGAAGTCATTCTCACATTGCAGCCCTAAAGGCCAACTGTGCAACAGACTGGTTACACAAACAGGATTAAAGTCAGTTTGGGGCTTTTCTAAAGGGTCAAAACTGACATTGTTCACATCATCTCATCTTTGCACTTTGGGCAGTTCTGCAGGCCACCGCTGACCCTATCTGCCCATGGGAATTTTAATAGCACTTGACACCTTTTTGCCTGCTTAAAAGCCCTGTGCACGTTAATCCCGCTGCCGTCACAGATCCGTAAAAACACATAACTGCAGAAAAATAATACGGTAAGTTCTAAGCTCAGGCTCAGATACATTTTCAATATACGATGTGACACGTCTGTCACTACAGCCAGCAACTGAGCAAAAGCTGATGCTGAAGAAACTAAACAGGTGTCTAAAACATAACCCTTGGAAAGTACCGCACCCATATTTACTTACTGAAGGCTGGCAGAAGACGGGCAGTACTTGGGTGACTGTTAGGATACAGTACTGGGCGTGCTTTTCGCAAAGTGAGTCGCCCTTAGCTTTTACCCTTAACTAAACATTAGATATTCTTTTGGTTCAAAGGAAAAGGGTTCTTAAACTGTCAACCTTATAACTGGCGGGCAGTTGCAGAGCTTTCTGTGAAAAAGTGGAGGGAGTGTTGTTGACCAAGTAGCCTATTGTGCAGCTAATTTACACCTTTAGTACCCAGTTTCCAGGATGTGGGTTCACAGCCCATTCACCTGTGACTCCAGGATAGGCTCCAGACCACCAGGACCCTGACCAGGATTAGTGGTTAAAGACAATGAATTGAATGGAAATGTTTAACAATCAGAGTCACACATGTACAAAATGGCAGCGGACACACAAACCGACTGGTATTGTCAAGTACACAAAAACATGGAAGCATTGTTGCAGAGGAGGGAAAAAAAAGAACAAACAATGCCTGGTTGTTCCACACCACTCTGTCATGATTCCAGTATCTGCGCGGTTCACAAAGCCTGTGGCTGCATTGGGATGCAAAGCCAGCAATGGAACAGCGCAATAGAGACCGACAGAGAGATGAAGAGAAATGGAGCTTGAGGTGAGCGTCAAAGGGGAAGTCAGAGAAAGAGAAAGCAGACAGTGAAATGAGAACGGCAGTGAAGTACAGATGGGAGAAACAGGTGGAGGGAACAACAGATAGAGATATGAGAGAGAAATTGAGGGTGACAGAGAAGTGGAGAGAGAGGGAGATGCAGAGAGAGATACAGGTAGACAGATGGAGAGAAGGGCAGGAATGGAGAGGGACAGATATAAAGCGAGAGGGCAAGAGAGAGGGTGAAAAGGAAGGAGCACACAAACCCTGGGAGACCACAGGGCAGCCGACCTTTGACAGTGGGCTACTCTGCAAGCGAGACAATGGGGGGCAGCAGGGAAGACAGGCTCCAGTTCAGCACAGGACTCCACTCTCGCCAACTTCGCGCTCCACAAATAGACCCGCTATTTTTTACAGCAGCGTCCCTCCGCACCCCCTACTGTAAACACCGGCGTGAAAGCGGCCCGCTTACCTGCAACCAGCGTCCCCCGAGCGACAGCAAGAGGGACAAAAGCAGCCATACTCCCCGATGTCTCATTTTCCCAAACCGCGTTTCTTCCCTATACATTAAATACATTCATTAAAAATAATAAAGCACCCAGGCACCTGCTCTTACTACATTTAAAACGTTAACGCTTTAATCTAACGATGAATCGTCTCAAGCTCAAATCCGGAGCTCATTTTCAGTCGTCTTCTACGTCGGCTGCTCCGTTCGGTGACATCTTCAACTTTTGAACGCAGGGAGCGCGACAGGTACAGCCGTCCATGCAGGACGAGGCTCCGATCACAACATTCACTCCCCATTTCCGTGTTGGGACGGAACCTGTGACGTCACTGCAGCGCGGCTGACTGCTGACGGAGGAGAGGGCGGGCCACCTAGGGGAGAGAGACAGGAGATGTGAGCAATAGGCAGTCAGCGTGTGAATGGGCGGGGTCTTTGAGGCGGAACCGGGGAGGGATTTTGGAAGGAGCCCAACGTCACTGAGAGACACGTGTAACGGCCTCGCTAGACTCTGGTTCTGCGCACCGTAGTGACGGGTTCGATTTTGGCACAGAACAGCAGCAGGTGTAACCGATGCGAAACGCTTTCCTAGAAGATCGGATGCTTTTCACACCCTGTGGGTGTCAGCTGAACTGAGCGAGGAAAGCTGTCGAAATTTCGCAACAGCCTACATACCAGTGTTTATATTTTATACATTGTTTAGGACAAATTAAACAGTTATATTTTTCTTTATACTATACAAAGCATACAACGTCAAAGTATAAGTAAGAATAAATTATGTAGACTTACATAGTACTTAAATTTCACTATTTAAATGACTAGTTACTTTAAGGTACTCATTTTGCAGACCTGTGCAGGTAAAATGTTTCTAAAATTTATACTACTTTTCTTTTGTACTGTGCAAAAGTGTTAGGCACCTGTGGGAAAAATGCTATAAAGCAAGGGCGGTTCCAGAAATAATGCCATGAATACTTATTACCTTCTAAAAAGTGCAGTAGACAAAAAAAACCTCAATCAGATCAATATTTGGTGGGACCACCCTTTGCCTTTAAAACACCATCACTTCTCTTATGCAAACTTGCATGCAGTTTAAGGTAGAGGTTGGGAAGGTTCTTCCAAACATTTTGAGGAACTGGCCACAGTTGTTCTGCAGACTGACTGTCTCTGCATGTCCTCCCAGACTGACTCGGTCATGTTGAGATCAGGGCTCTGTGGGGACCATACCATCTGTAGCAGGATTCCTTCTTTTTGCTCAACATAGTTGTGTATGACAGAGTGGGTGTTTGAGGTCATCCTCAGGCTGNACTTGCATGCAGTTTAAGGTAGAGGTTGGGAAGGTTCTTCCAAACATTTTGAGGAACTGGCCACAGTTGTTCTGCAGACTGACTGTCTCTGCATGTCCTCCCAGACTGACTCGGTCATGTTGAGATCAGGGCTCTGTGGGGACCATACCATCTGTAGCAGGATTCCTTCTTTTTGCTCAACATAGTTGTGTATGACAGAGTGGGTGTTTGAGGTCATCCTCAGGCTGCAGAATTAATTTGGGACCAATCAGAAACCTCCCTGATGGTAGATAAGAATCTACCTGTACTTCAACACACATTGAAGTTGCATACCTAACACTTTTGCACAGTACTGTAGGTCTGAAAAGGAATCTAAACACCTGAAGGCACTTTTAGTCTGGATAACTCAGTTAACCCAGAGGCATAACAGCTTCTCAGGTACTGGGGTGGGACCTAAATATCAACTGAAGTAATCAATGGAAGTCAGTTGAGTTATAAGTGCTGCAGGGCAAACTGACAATTGTAGGGCTTCACAACCTTTGCTGCTTCAGCAGTGTGTTGCAGTGACTAAAATGGAAGAGGACATTTCATTTGGTAGGAAGACAAACAGTGAGAAAAACTTCACATAGAGGAACCATGACCATTTGTGCTTCCATTGACACTTTAAAGGTCATAAGGCTCCATGACCCGTCTGCAACAGAACGTTTACTTGTGGCAGGTGAGGTGGTCCGTCATCCAAGCAGGGATGTCCAAGAGATGAGCTGTGATACATCTGGGGCTGCAAGAGGAATGAGCAGCTGCATATGGGCAGCATAAGTGATATTAAGTCATGAGGAAGTGACAGAACCAAGGGAAGATGCATAAAGAGTAAGCAGCATCTCCATTTACTGCATCTGATGCTGTAAACAAACAATCTCCTGAACCTAACAGAAGGTCACTCTTGACAGCTGGAGAACTTCTGATCCTGGCTGTCTTGGTGGAATGGTAGACCTCAATCCCAGACTTTCTGGAAGGTCATTCTTGACAAGGAAACTGGAATTCAGTCACAGCCTGTACATTTGAAAGTTTGTGAGGAGGAGAAAAGGCTGGTAATTCTGGATCAAGTTTGGGTCTAGGAAAGGTTTCTTTAACAGTGGCAAGCTGTGGGCAGTTTGAAGCCAGAGGGGAAGCAACCAGAGAAATGATTCAAGATGTAGGAAATAAGCTGCAGGGAAATTGTAAGAGGAGGAAGGATGGGATCAAGTGGTGGTTACGTGAGGAGCAGAAGGTTAGAGATCTCACCTTTTAACCAGAGTTGTAGACAATGAGGTTTTGCAACGAGACTAAGCACAGTTAGGTAGTCAAGAACTTGTGGTAAGGGAGTTCTAAACTTTGGTCATGGTTACACACAAAGGCAATGGTGGATTAATGTGCAAAGTATTTATAAGCCACAAAGAGGAAGACTTCCATGCAGAGATGCAGGGTGCAGTGATGGTGGAATTTGGAGTATGAGACAAAGCAGGAACTCAGAAACACTGGGACAATGACCCCCACAGGGAACAGACAAGACAGGAACACATAGCAACCATAGGACAGCATAAACTAACAGGCATACAGTGACAACCGCACACACTGGTGGACATTTCACAGGCCTCCAGGAGCCTATCACTCTTAAAAACATGACTAGCACCTAGATCAGGGAACAATTGATAGATGGAGGTTGGCATGGTTGTTCAGGGAGTAATGCTGTTACCTCATAGTGCCTGGGCTGGTTGGTTGCAAGTTCAAACCTGGCTCAGTCTGTGTGGAACTTGCATGTTCTCCCCATGTCTCTGTGGGTTTCCTTTAAGTACTCTGGCTCCATGTGATTCAGGTTGGTTAGTCACTCTACATCGCTGCTGTGTGTGGTCACCCTGTGATGGATTGGGATCCCACTTCCAGGTGTCCTCTGCTTCCAGGATTGGCTCCTCAGGATAAGCGGTTAATGATAATGGATGGATGGTAGACTGGGCAAGTACAAACAGGTGTGTTGGAATCCTCTGGTTCATGATTTCCCATCCTGGGGAAGGGGGGGCCATGACCCCCACTAGAGGTCGCCAAAGTTTTCACTGGGTTTGCTTGACAGATTTGATTTGTGGGTTGTTGAAAAATGCAGAATGAAGTGCATTATGTAATATAGCTGCAGGTTTGGTATATCACACCCCCTTGTTCTGTATGTTTTTATGGGAAGGGACCCCACCTTTGCTGAAATCAACTTTATAGAAGATGTGAAATAAGGGTCCTTTGGGAAAAGGGTTGGGAACTATTAGTGTTATTGTTACAGTACCAGTTCACTAAGTACTAGTACCAGTTCACTAAGATTAGTACCTTCAAAGTAGGAATCAAAACATATCATTTGACCACAAGACAATGACTCTCTATATCGTACATATAGTATATTTATTTATTATCCTTTATCACGTAAATAATTCAGGTTATCTAACTTAGAGTTCAAATACCTTCTGTGTCCCGTTTGAAATATATCATTAAAATATGTTTCCAATATTTGAAACAGAAAACAACGCATATTTGTCTTTTGAAAAAAATCAGAGCCGTCAAAAAAAAAGGAATTAACTGAGTGAGTTAAATAGGAAGTTGTTGTTAAAACCCAGATTCCTCGCAGTGACTCAGCTCTCCAGTGCAAACGGAGACCTTGGTGGTGGTGCCCTCAGCACACTGCTGGGGGCGCCGCACACTCACCTTTGTAGCAACTCCCTTCCAGGACAACAGAGATGGAGTGTGTGTTTGGCCTGCGTCTCCTCAGGCTGGAGGGTTAATGGCAAAGTGGCTTCCAGGCCCTTCATTTGTCTCCAGCGTGTGATTCAGAAATTAAACTGCGCGTTTCTGCTGAGCGCGCCAAAAACAGCACGGCGGCGAGACTACTGGACCCGACATTGAAATTAGCAATAAATAAACTCGAACGTAGAACCAGGGAATTGGCGTACTTATTTTGTTGCACCGCTCGTGATTTTTGAAATGTTCAGCCGGAGGGGTTGTTTATGGGTTAACACATCTCTTTCGGTGCCTTTATGTGGAGATGGTTACTTTCAAATGATTTTGCAGATGAAAACCGTTCCTAATTTTCACCTCTGTTTTCATGTCTGTTTCAAGCAAATTAAATGTGTTGCAACTGTGTGAAATTTGGGTACGTTTTTTTCCTTTACTTTTTCTACGTATGAGATTTTCTCAGACTTTCACTTTGCTGAATTAATTTTTCAGCACTTTGCTCAGCACCGAGTCAAAGATTTGTGCCGCTTAAAGTCGAAAATGACTATTTGATGTCCACGTTTGCACTGACACTTTTTAGGAGGCACATAATTATTTGAAGCTCAGCTAAGGATTTATACAGTGGTCGTGAAGGTGGGCAATATTTCAGCGGCTACCTATTCATGCGGCATATGAGTAAGGACCTTGTGGACAAAAGAAGCAGGTGGTGAGGACCCAGTGTACTGAGGTCTTATGAGCTTGAGAGGGAAATGAGTCCAAAAGAGCCGAGACCCTTATTGGATCTTGTAAGGGATTCAGCAGTTCTGAGAGAAAGAGGGAGTTCTTTCCAAACTAAGAATCGGTGGGATTTGGATTTCAGGCCCTTTTTGCTGGGGTTCAGCAGGGGGGGGTCAGAGGTGGAAGTGTAAATGCGTAAGAATGGATCAGATTCTCCAGGTATCTCTCAGCCTTCTGGAGAATCTTCTGGCTTCAGCAAAGCAGGGTTTGGCCATGGCTGCTCCCAGCAGGATCACTCTGACACCACCGTTAATCTCTTCTAACCCATATTTCAAACCTGTGGCCTTATTTTTATTGTTTAATCACCTTTCTTTGAGCTCTAATTAAAGAACACTGTTTAAACTGAGGTTCTGTGTGGCTGCAAAGGTAACGCATTTTATTTTAATCCATTTTCAGGAGCTCTTCAACAAGGATTAAAGTGGGAGAGGCCGCTCCTGTGTGGGAGTGAGCGCGGCTAACCGTGGCCCTCTCCGATTCGCGTCCTCGGCCTGGTTTGAAGGGCACGTGCTCAGCATGCGTTAAACCTTTTTTTTTGCCAAGCTGGTGCCAACGTGGCACTTATTAAAGCCTGCCAGCTTCTGAACTTGGACGCATCGTGTTTTTTTCCCGGGCCTCCCCCGCAGCCTCGCATTGCGCCTTCTGGAGAGCTGCGGTTCTGCACCGCGCCGACACTGCCTCTCCTCGTGGGTGTTCCCTGAGCCATGTCCAGCCTGACTCACTCGGCGGGCCCCGAACGATCGAGAGGAAGCAGCAGAGGGGCTGGCTTGCGTGCGTTCGCACCCGGGGAGGGGTGCGTAGGCTCCCCCGCTGATGCCGATGAAGCTGACGGCGTCCCTTGCGTTGCGTGGACGATGAATAACGCGGCCAACCCCCGTACCTGTGGGCGAGGAGAGGGAGTCCTGCCCTGTCAGGCACAGATGTA
This sequence comes from Arapaima gigas, assembly GCA_900497675.1. Taxonomy (NCBI): domain Eukaryota; kingdom Metazoa; phylum Chordata; class Actinopteri; order Osteoglossiformes; family Osteoglossidae; genus Arapaima; species Arapaima gigas. The sequence goes on along the minus strand of UFQX01000523.1, from coordinate 831,706 downwards.
CGGAGATGATTATTTCCAGCTGTCTGGAGAATAAGGGAGAAGACAGCATCATGGGTATCTGCTCTGTACACAACCATCTCCTCACTGCTGCCTGCCTGCCTCCGCACACTTGGTGATGCCTATTTAACTCTCGCTCACAATTAAACAACAAAGCTGATGGTGCGGAGGGACCCCCCCCCCCCCCTTCTCTTTCTCCTTCACCATGGCCTGGTGTCACACTGAGCACACGGACTGAATGACAGCTGAGGAATCATCTGATCACTTCAGTATTTTTCGCTACTTCTGTGTCCGGCCAAGTCTGGCTCTACAGCAGTCCCCCCCCCCCTTCACTTCCCCTAAGTTCTTATTTGTAGGCATTCCAAAGCAAGCTGACGTCTTGTGACAGGTATTTTACTTGCCGCCTTCCGCAAAAACAGCATGGGATGAAGACAGCTAAACGGAGACAGGAAAATAAATCATTGGTTTTTTTGAATGAGAAAATAATACGGACATTCTGACACAAATTAATCCTCAGGCTGAAAAAGGTGTCAGAGTTGTCAGAATAGCAAAGCCGAAGCAAGTGGAACAGGGAAAGAAGCTAGTGGAACAAAAAATATTTATATGTATGGATAACCAAAGTGTTCACCTTCCTTCTGCTACAGACATTGATCTCCATGACAATTCAGATGAATCTGTGAATATCTGGACACCCTTATTCCAGTGTTTTGTGATCACGACTGTGAAATGCAATTTTTTGCCCATTTTTTATGTATTAGGATGTATTTGCCATTTGTTGGTGCACCAATTCTGTCTCTGTGTTGCTGTGACACAGGGCTGTTCTGCGCTTAATAAAAAAGTGAATATATTTGTGAACTTCATGAACTGATTTGGAGTTGGTTGTTGTTGTTGGTTTGTTTCTTGTACACACTAATGTGCTTTTGCTTGTATGCTGACATGCCTGGTTGTGACAGTGACTTGCAAGCGTACTGTGAAATGCTTTGGTTGATAAACCTTCTCCTCCTTCTCCAGGGTCCCCAGAGCATCCTCAGATGTTCAGCCTGCCAAGGAACCAGCAGCTGGCAGACCCCCTGATCCACTAGGATCCATCATAAATACCTGCTTGAGCAACATGTGATGCTTTACACCTCGCCGTCTTTTTTTAATGAATTCGGCTGCAGGTTTCTGACTGCAAAGTAGACGGACTACAGTCCTTTGTTCTTTCATTCATTCACTGTCAATAACTGCTGGTCCAGTGCAGGTCACGGAGGTCTAGAGCATATCCCAGGAGCAGAGGAAGAGAGGCAGGGTACACCCATCACTGGGCAATCTCACACACACACACACACACACACACACACACACACACACACACACACACACACACACACTATGTGCAATTTAGAGTTCAGTTCACCAAAAACAATTGGAAAATGGCTGGGAACTGGACCACCCAGAGGAAACCCATGGAAACGGGGAAAACACACAAACTTCACATAGTCAGTACTGAGCAACGTGCCCCTGACTCCAGTCTGTATTTCAGGAAATTATTAATTTCCTTTTTATGTCCAATATTTCTTGCAAAATGGTTTGGAAAATGAATGGAACCATTTTAGATGACCCACACTGAGCCTTCATCTCATCCTTTACCTTAACCTATCATCTCATTTCATACCTCACGTATCCTTACCACATCACCAGAGTAAAATTATTACTCTACAGTAGTGTATGGGTTCTCCTGTTTTAAAAGGAATTATAATGCGTTTTGCAGTAGACCGCGTCCACTTTAATGAAAGGCAATTCCATTAAAAATCCCGGTGTCCTGTGCTGGACAGTTCAAAGGATTAGTTGCTGCAGTTTCCCACATCCCACAGATGTCTCTGACAGTATAAAGCATCAGCAAGCAAGCTGCTCTTAGAATGTGGTCATTTAAATATTGATTTACATCTCATCAAGTTTGCCGAAAGTGCGTCGGTCGTCGAGTCTCTACCTGCATCGCTGTCTGATCTTTGTTAATATAGACAGAAACAAGTTGAACTGAGAGGAAGAATTTTGTTAAAAAAAAAAAATAAATAAAAAACGCAGAAATTGTGCCCATTTCTTTGTTGGCTCAGTACGCTTGATGCTTGCAGGCACAAGTAATTTGCCTTGCGGAAAGCCGAATGACTAATTTATGCGCCGCTTGCTCAAGTACGCATCCGCATTACAAGTCACGGGGTAGAATTGTTGTTTTTCCACTCATCTACATATATTCAGAAAAGTCCCGAAGTCGATCCGCACCCGAAAATAGGGTAAACGCGTTTTTTTTGTTCTCCTTTTTAAAAAACTAGATCATAGCTCTTTCAATAGCTTTTAAAAAACGTTACGGTCCTTATGTTGACCGGATTTTCCCGTTTGCACATCACAAAAGTGCCTTTTCCCTAATAAATGTGACCTATTTCACTCGCACGGTATCTTTTTTTGGTTTATGAATTATCTTTGCTCCCAAAACTTCATTTTTTTTTTTTTGCATAGATGTCTTACAGTATAATTTTACAGTGTCTAAGTCCAGGTGAAAATGTACCATTTTAACTTTCAGCACAGGTTTTCTCCAGCTCAGATTCGGGTTATAATGGTCTACATGACTATTGCAGGATGCATCAAGTCCCCTGCAAGGAAAGGAGCAGAGGGTTGGTTTGCAAACCGATTCAATTTCAGAAGCCGCTACTCCAGTATGGATTTGTGAAGGTCTGAAGCCAAATCCAAGTTGTGCAGGAAGCTAAGCTTGTAAAACCAGGACGGGACGCCAGGTTATTCCAGGCCTGACACTCAGAACATTTCAGATTTTCACCAACTCACATGAATTTGGCAGGAAACCCACACAAACACAGGAAGAACATAAAAACTCCACGCAGACTCACTGCTGGACCTGTGATGCTTCAGCACCATGTGCTGCAACACTGCACATTTTGCAGCAATAATAGCAATAACTGACAGACCCTCTTCTGTATGTTAAAAACAATGTTAACTTTATCACAGCATAAAATGTATGCAAAACTGTACAGTGTCCAAACAGATTACTTTAGCAACAGACTCACTTCTGAATAGATTCAAAGATGTTGGCTAAATAATTTCCCTAGAATGTCTGTTGAGGAGGAGAACTTAATGAAAACGTTATTTTTTACATTTAATGTTCTGCTCTGTTCAGGGAAAAAAGGGACTGAAATAGGAATTCGTAGGTTAGTCAGAAGCAATACAATTATTATTTGTCACACAAGTCAATTTGTTATTGAAATGATAAAAAAGCTTTGTACACCATAGATTGTTTCTCCACATTCTTCAATACCTTTTTCAGCGCAAGTGATTGTGATTTTTTTTTTTTAAATGAGAAACTCACCGCACTGCTGTTTGTGGGACATAGGTGGTCCTGCGCACCTGACGCACTAGACTAGTAAAGAACTGTTTTGGTTAGATGGGACCTCAGTGGGGCTCAGGGTGAAGATATAACCAGATAACAATCCTGCCGAACTAGTCCACATTATATAAGTCAGTCGAAAATTCGGTTCTATCATCCAAGGCCTTTGTCGTCCCATGGTTTGCAAGTTCATTTGTGAGGCTTAGGTTGGAGGAGTGTCACCTGGGGTCTAAACATCTGCCTTGTCTGCTCTTACCTGAGTGCTACTGAACAACAGACAGGGTTCCAGAGGGAAAGTAGACTTGTCATCTGCTCTGTTTGTCTGCCTCCCGTGGGTCACCTGAATGCACTCTATTTCACCAATTGCTACCTAATATCTTTCTGGAACGATTATAGGGACAAAAAGATAATTATTTTTCTCCCCGTGTGTCACTTTGTTAGGGAGCAACTATCGCATCATTGGTTTAGCTGCATGGTTCCGTTTTTTTCACAGTCCTGTTTCTGCAGACACGCTAAGGAAGACCTCATTTGGAAGAGATCTGCTTCAATGTTTTTGGGCTGCAGGAGGGCAGCCCACCCAGGACAGGTCATGAAGGAGACGCATGCACAGGCACGGCAATCCAAGGAGAGCAGCTGTCCTCCAGGACGCTCTTGAGACTCCTTCAGAGGTCGTACGGTCCAGTCGTTCCCTTGGCCTCTCGGATCAGATGCCATGCAGCACCTCCTGCTCAAGACGCGCTGCCAGGAGACCATCGTGTTCTCCAACTCGGGGAGCCCCCTGGCCCTCACCCTCCTACTCCTCTACCTTCTGGCCGAAATGCACCGAGCCATGCTGGAGGAAACCCTGGCCAATGGCATGGAGGACATGGCTCTCGCCTACAGCAAGGGTGGCTGATGGTGCGTTTGGGAAGAAACTGTGTTTACTCACCCACTGAGCCGATTGTGTGATATTATACCCCGATGGAGGAAAGACATTTGTTTCTGTTAACAGCGATATTTTGGAGCCTGCTGTTGCGCTACCTTCACCTTTTCATTTTTCACTTTGTATATTTTTATAACGTCAGCTCTTATGTTGCAGTGGCAGGGAGGCTGGATGGCAGCGGATGCCAAAAAAGTGGGCTGAGCGCAAGTCTATTTTTACCTGCTCAGGATTCTCACTTTTGGTGGGTGCTGCGGCTGTTGCTAAGCGCCTCTCGGATGGTGCAGAGTTGGAGGAGGTGCGCGGCTCTGAGGTTAAACGTAGGGTTTCGGGCGGGCGGGACAGCAGTGATGGAGAAGCGGTGTTTCGTGTTGTGACCCCTGTGACCTCAGGGGGTCATGAATACTATTCCTTCTGCGCTTAACAAACATCCAGGTCAAACGTGTTGGAAAAGCGTGTCCACAACATATAATTTTTGCATTTGCAAAAAAAAAAAAAAAAAATTGTGGGGGAATGTTTTTTTTCAGGCTGCGATAACAGATTCAGCGTCACGAACCAATGCGTAAAGCTGTCCGACCTGTAGTTTCAAATCCCGTCGGAATTCATAGTCTTACATTGTCCATTTTCTATTATTCAAGTTATAACACAGCTGCATAACTGAGTGGAAGGACATGTCAAAACTTTGCATTAAATTACAACTTGCACTTTACCTTAGAGAACCCAAGTTGCAAATCACAAGAATTATATGTATTACTTGTATTCTGTAATTTATTCCAGAAAACTACCATAAAACCTGCAATTATTTTTTGACAATGTGATACTAATAATATTTCTTTCTGCAGTAAGATTTTTTTTTACATTTTTAACATGAGCTGAATAATTATTACATCCATCTTGTAAGAACAAAGGCATTTAATTGGGCATGTTACTATTTATATTCAGCCTGTAGGAATAACCCCACTTTTTCATCCGAGGACAAGACAGCCATTAAAAGGTATGCGTGTAATAAACCACTGTTGATTATTAATATTTGTTGTCATATAACCCTTTAAACGTTGCCAGCGTGTGGGATTTTTTGGGAAGCTCCTACCACCTGAAGCTACTGCGAGAATCAAACTTCTGGTGAGTCTGTAATGAGTTCAGAAACAGAACGATTAAAATTTAACAAAGCAGAACGTCGGCCTTGAAAAAAATAGTCGGCAGGATGTTCAGCCGTTTGCGGTGACTGGAGCCAGTGAGTTCAATCCGGGGGCTCTGAAACGAACACGTCACTTCTGAAGACCAACTCTGCTTATTTTTCACCTTTTTTTTCGAGCATTAAACAGCAACGGTAATACATTGTGTTATTTTATTTTATTTCATTATTTTTTTCCCCTGCTACCTCTTACCTGTGGAAACACGGAGAGTCACGAGGGTGGACAGACACGTTCTTTACTGAGGGAACAGAAGTACATTATTTTATTGTCTTTTATTTTATTTTATTATTTTTTTCCCCTGCTACCTCTTACAGAGAAACAGAGAAGCACAAAGGTGGACAGACATCCTCCTTACTAAGGGAACAGTAATACATTATTTTGGTGTATTTTATTTTGTTTTCCTTACTACCTCTTACCTATGGAAAGAGAGAAGCACGAAGGTGGGCAGACACTCTCTTTACTGAGGGAATATACAGTCTGTATCGACCTGCTGTCTCGCCATCACACCTGGCTTTGTCTCTGCTGTCCTGCACTCCCAGTGAGAATCCTTTTAAAGGATTCACTTTTATTCTCCCTTAAGTCATGCCGTACATGTCAAAAGTGTTATTCCTTCTTCTTTTTGCCTCTCTCGCCTGAAAAATAGATTAATATTGAACTCCAAGGGAAAAAAAAATCTAATGCAAAGCTTACATAAGCGAACTACTCCTCTCTGTTGCTATAATAATAAAGGGGCAGCATTTTAACAAGTCACTGTGTGACCGAGTGTGCTTTGCACAGCTGAATATGCAAGTTTATCAATCCACAAACACCCAAGATATGTTTTTCGACGGCTGAACGTGGTGTCACGTGCTTCATAAACAGTATTTCAGGTTGAAGGTTCAGTATATTCTTTTGTGTTTGGAGGGAAGCTGCCTCTGTAAAATCAATCCACTTCAATGGCTATTGTTAACCCCAGACAAAGGGAGACTAGTTATTTGTGGTTGCCCTCTGACCTGTTGCCCTGTTGGTAGTTAACTTCTTGGAGGGAAACGTGCTTTTAAAATTAACCAGTGTGAGCTGAATGGTGCTTCTGTGTAGATGCTCGGAGGAAGTGGTGTGGTTCTGATGCTTGTACCCAAGGATCCCACTGGGAGCTGGTCCATTAGATGGTGAGAAAACAGGCTTAAAAGAAAGAGGACAGCATTTTGCTGGTTTGTAAGCCACTGTGAGCTGGACAGCAGGATGGCAGATGTGCTTGGAGGAGGACCATCTCCTAGATAGCATCCCACACTCCGTCCCTGCACAGAAAATGTGGCACAGTCACCAGAAGAGCCCGCAAATAGCAAAAGTGAACGTGCAGATGCCTTATGCTTGAGGTGGAACTTTGTACCGGTGACCCTTTTTTTAAAATAGTTTTTTATTTACAACATTCCTTGTGTGTTTTGTATTGTTTGATGGGTTTCTGTGCTGAATTGCCCATGGTTGGTCATGTGAGCTAATTCTCAGGGACAGATCTGAAAGATTCATTAGGACAGACATGTTTTATTGAAGAGCATTTGCTGGGCAGAGAGAGGCGGGGTTGGGTGGCAGCGCTGTGATCGTGCAGCCTTGTAGATCTCTTGAAAAGTGCTTGAAACCATTAACCACACACAGGAGCATGTTTCGCTTCCCAGCATCCTCCTGACTTGTGATGTGAAGGGACTGAACCAATGCTTTCAGCAGGCAAACACCTTCCTGTGCGTCATCAGTGTGGATTAATGTTGTCATAATGATTCACTGTCAGTGATTTTTATATCCCCATTATTATTGGAATTTCCTAAATAAATAAGCTTTTTATGTGTGTGAGTGAGCCAGTGAATGAACGTGTCAGTGAACAAGTGAGTGAGTGTGTCACTGAGCGAGTGAGCAAGTGAGTGAGTGAGTGAGTGAGTGTGTGAGTGAGTGAGTGAGTGAGTGAGTGTGTGAGTGAGTGTGTGAGTGAGTGAGCAAGTGAGTGAGTGAGTGAGTGTGTGAGCGAGAGAGCAAGTGAGTGAGTGAGTGTGTGAGTGAGCCAGTGAATGAACGTGTCAGTGAACAAGTGAGTGAGTGTGTCACTGAGCGAGTGAACAAGTGAGTGAGTGAGTGAGTGAGTGTGTGAGTGAATGAGTGAGTGAGCATGTGAGCGAGTGATCAAGTGAGTGAGTGAGTGAGTGTGTGAGTGAGAGAGCGAGTGAGTGAGTGTGAGTGAATGAGTGAGTGTGTGAGTGAGTGTGTGAGTGAATGAGTGAGTGAGCATGTGAGCGAGTGATCAAGTGAGTGAGTGAGTGAGTGTGTGAGCGAGTGAGCAAGTGTGTGAGCAAGTGTGTGAGTGAATGAACGTGTCAGTGAACAAGTGAGTGAGTGTGTCACTGAGCGAGTGAACAAGTGAGTGAGTGAGTGAGTGAGTGTGTGAGTGAGTGAGTGAGTGAGCATGTGAGCGAGTGATCAAGTGAGTGAGTGAGTGAGTGTGTGAGCGAGTGAGCAAGTGTGTGAGCAAGTGTGTGAGTGAATGAACGTGTCAGTGAACAAGTGAGTGAGTGTGTCACTGAGTGACTGAGTGAGTGAGCATTTGAGCAAGCGAGTGAGCGTGTGATCCAGTGAGCAAGTGAGTGAGTGAGCGTGTAAACAGGAGTGGATGGATACATCGATGAATAGATGGATAACATACTGAGAAGAGCAGCCTTATATATATTACGGAATATTGTATGTAGCTTAAAAAACACAATAGTTTATAAGATGCGTACAAACATACAGACTTCCCTTATTGTTTATTAGGAAATAATAGTAGTTACTCAGTTCTCTAGAAGCAATATGGCACTTTCAGAATGCAGTGGTGATGTTGCAGCTGCCAGTCGCTGCACCACTCACCCCATCCTTTCCCTCTTGGTGGACCAGGGAAGAGGACCTGCTTATTTCTGTAATGTACGGCCATGAATTGTTAATGCCTGTGTGCTGCTCGCCTGCGCTTTCCCGAGTTTCCGCTGGCTAATGGGAGCGGTGGGAAGCTGGGGGGAGGTGCGGCTTGAGGAGAAGAAGGACGAGGGAAACGAAGGAGGGTTCTTGTCACCAAGGTAGGGAGTTGGGGAGAAACAGATCCCGAGAGGTGCTCCTTCTGTTGTGTGTTGGGGAAAAAATGGAGCTCTCAGGTGTGTTGTGGAGACATCACAGCTCAAGTGGAGGGTCCTCCTACGCCTGTCTGCAAGCTGAAAAAGTATCTCATTGGCTCAAAGTTATGTTCAGAGTTTTTCCCCCTGAAAAGGCATTTTGCCCAGACAGTTTAACTACTACAGTTCACTATGAACCAATACATGTTGTATATACCAAACACAAGAGAGGTGCTATCACATGAATGACGGTGTCCAGCTCAAGCAACTGGAGGAACCCACTACTTAACTTGAATTACAACGGTAAAATATCTAGCTGTGTAAACGGGGTCCCTTGTAACTGGCCTTGAATAGAAACACCGGCTGGGAATTGAGTTAAAGACACATCCAGAAAATCTGACAATTACAAAAGGTTTAAACAATCCTAAGACATAAGCAGGAATAAGGCATCAAATGATGACAAGGTGGTGCAGCCTGGCAAAAACTCCATATTTGAAATTAGTCATGAGAGTACTATAAAGGTGTCAGAGAGCACACATCTTTCATAGGATGCTGAGAGCACCTTCTAACTTGGGGCCTGGGAGCTGTGCCTCTGCGATTCACATTCCCCACCTCACACGTACTTTGATGTTCCCCCTGGTCAGGCTCCATTCAGTTTGTCATAGAGGCTGCGCACTGGGGACAGCACACTTCTAATGAATCCCTGATTCATACGCCCACGGTCCACGGCGAAACTGTGATTATTTTCACAACGCCAGAGAGATGCATGGGAGTGTTAAGACAATGGGATGGGGCTGCAATAAAGGGTCCGCCACCGTAGCGTGATAGTGCCAGAGGGGGAAGCGTTATATTCCGAGTGACATTAAATCACTGCTCACACGTGGGATGGGAACGCTTGTTCCACGCACAGATTCGCCACAGAGCTCTCGAACCGTAATCCCAGCACAGGCGACGGAACCCTTCCCTCCTTGTCGCCGTCGTGCGTCAGCACGTTTGCACCGACTTGTCAGTATCCTTGCTTTTGTGTCAGATGGTTTGGTATAATAGCACAGTTTTGGGTTATGTACCTGCATCCCTGTCATTTTTACTCTGCAGGAGTGGTCCCTGCAGCCTCCACTATGCGCTGTTGTTTTGTCTGTGGACACCTTGCCAGACGCATGCTGCGCTGCCATTTGATACCTTAGGCTCTGATAGAGGCCTCGCACAGAACAGTACTGACCCTCTGTACCAGCCTGTAGTTGTGATATTAGGTCTTTCTATCCCGCTGAGTTGTATTGTTCAAGCAATTTCTGGCTATAGATTTCACACAGATTTTTTTACACTTTACTGTGAAATCAGCTGCGGAATCAGTTTGGGGGATCCGATGCTCTCATTTGTATTGTACCACACGCGACGCCTTGAAATAACCTCGATGAGCAGAGAACAACGCTACAATTGGGAAGCGAAAATCGGGTATAACAGCTGGGTGATTTAAGTGGCGTCTGCCCTTTTTGCTGCCACTTTTTCGTTGTTCTGTACTGACCTTTGCAGGATTATGAGAGGAAACGCAGAAATGAGGAACGGGGGAAGTCACAGCCACCTTTTGACAGAAGGCTGCAAAGACACGAGAGATCAAAAGGCCGTCACGCCTGGACTTTAATCTTCCGAAGATGCTTTTCTGCTGCTGCCCTGCTGAAACACACCGTGTGCCTGTGTGTGGGTTTCATTCCGGGGCTTTTAACCAGCCGGATAACTATCTCTCAGTGGTGTTTTCTTCCTGCAGTGTTGTTATTATCTGTATTATTAACTAGTATTTAGCTGAAACTTTTAACCGAGGTGACTTGGTTAGGCAGTGCTAGCTATGCATCCATACGGTCATAGTTTTAAAGTGCCATGATTAAATGTTGTGGGTGTGCAGTAGAGTTGTCAACAGAATCCTTAACTGTGTTCCATTGTTGGCAAGTGTTCTGGAGATGGAATTGGACACCAGGAGGACGAGTCTTACACGATCGAGGCAACGGCTCATCACCCGGCTCGCTTCAAACAGGGTGCAGTTGCTAGAGGGATGCGTGCAGTGAAGCAGACTGCGAGCACGGGCAGGGTCCGCCGGGATGGGATCAGCTGTGTAATGAGGCCCCGCAGGACCACGGGGCACTTTAGGGATGCTTTGTTTGTTTGTTTTTCTCGCTTCTTCTCAGCAATGGCTAACTCGTAATTACAATGGGAACTTTTGGTGCTCACATTGGGTTCTCGCTCCTGTCCCCCCCCCCGACCCTGCCTTGGCCTGTTTTCCCCCAGTTCTGCCTTTGTCACAAGTAATGAGCCGCTGTGCCAACAATCTGCCCTCCTGGGTTATTGTTAAAGTTCGCTTCAACGTGTGAGTTGATCCAGCCTCGAACGTTCATGCATTTGCATTTAGAAACGACCGAGAAAACAGAACACAGAAAACAGAACATTCCGGGAAGATGAAGCAATTGTGTGAGCTGCCTGTATTTTAGTAAATGAACCAACGCAGCCTTTTTTTAAACATGGCCAAATTGAAAGGTGCTCAAACGGTAGGGTTGCATAGGCAGTTTAACAGCACTTGGGAGCCTTGAGCTCTCTGGCGATGGAACGGCATCCCCCCGAGTCTCGGAAGATTCCTGATGCAGCAAGGATGTTAAATAAATAGAAATGTCCATGTCGGATAAGCTGAGGGCAGTTTCCCTGTCTGCACACTTGCTGTGTGGCCTGAGGCCAAGAACGGGTGAGGTGCGCTGGGCACGCTCTGCTTTCCCAAGTGCGTTTATCTGAGCGAGATAAAAGAGACTTCTTTGTGTTTGTCTCAGACAGTGTTTATCCTTTGACCCTGTTGTGACAATTTATGACATATTATTAGATAACTTCCTGTCAGCTTTACGGTCATGCACACAAGATAAGAACCTCTAATGGGTTCTGCTAGGTCACAAGTTGAAGTGACTGCTTGTCCATTCTGTAGGGAAACTTTAAACATGTTAATGCCCCTCCTGGCTTAGATCCATGAGACTACTTTATTAAAGCAGGTGGCACTGTCTCCTTGATCCTGGGAGCTGCCCGCATCTCCCTGCAGCCCAGTTGGGAGCTGGGCGGTGGAGTGGGGGATGCCGAGAGCCATGAAAGAAAGGCCTGTGGGCAGCTGAAGTGGAAGGGGAAGCTCTACCGATGTAGCTCGACTTCTGCATGTAATCCACAGAACCCAGCTTAACGGGTGATGGTTGGTGCCGGACACACGGACTTGCTTCACAGCCGGGCACCAACACTCGGAAGACTTCGCTGTTAATGCCTGGCTCCATACGAGGTCCACGGCGCCGTCAATCATGAGGAGCTCCGCCTCCGCAAACCGAGCAAAGTGATCTTTGCGATCTGGATGTTTACAGCACACTGCTTCGCTGCTTGTTTTCAACAGTTTCAGGAACGTCACCTCTTCCATCTTCCTGTGCCGTATAGTAACTTGTTATGTTTATAGTTTGCTAATGATCCCTTTTTCAGGAAGCTGCTGAGAAACTTAACGCGTTTTCTGTTACAAAAGGCTATATTTAGTGTGCGATTGTTAGATTTCTCACCCTCTTCCTTCTTTGACGGATTGCATTTAATGCTACGAGCTGGAGCTCGGTCTGTGTGTATTTGTGCGTGTCTTTGGTGTCGAGAGCATGCTGCTGTTTCAGCTCAGCCCAGCCCATGCTAGCTTCAGTCAAACTGCTGACTGCGACACCTGGTCAGCTTTGCTACACAGGGGTAAACACAGTTCAGTGTTCATGGCTTCCCTGGGTAGATTGCCTGAGAGTCGGCACATGCTTGCTTTCCAACGTGGCTGACGTGGGACATTTTCATTTATGTTTTATTTTGGCCCATGGTGGATCTCCTCAGATGTGTTGCCATGCGTAAGCAGAAGCCTCTGTATCCCCAAAAGCCTTGGGTAATGGAAGCTGGACGTCCTCCAAGAATCCTCCTTCTCAATCTGAGCAGCAATATGCTTGTGAATGTCAGAATTTTAATGCACCCCGGTAACCCATATTTTGCTATTCCCTACCATGCACTGAAAGAGTGATGAAAGGGCCATCAGATAAATACAAGATCGGTTTTATATACACATGAATCCAGAAATATATGCTTGAGTGGAGTGAACGTGACGTCATTCTGAACAGCATCCATATATGTTGCTCCATTTGTATGAATAAATTATCATGGTTGGTGTAACAGTGATTTGTTAAGGTGCTCAACAATGAGCAACGCAGAGCCAGGGTTGGTTTGTTTAGGATAGTGAGGGTCATCCAGACAGCCTGGTGGACTAAGTACATTAAGCCCTGTGACAAATAATGGAAAATATGTATGCTTTATTATACATTAATTCACTTTTTATTTGTAAACGCAGGTCTCCTTTGGGTTGTGGTGTACCACAGTCCAGGAGGCACAAGGGAAGGAACAATGATCACTGGAAGAGTTATGCATTAAAAGCCCTTCCTTTAGGAGGTTGCCATGCTTGGGACACTCATTTTCTGAAGCTTAGAAACCCAGAAGAACTAGGAAGAGCAGCGGGGTTCCTGCAGCCCTGTGAAGGCCAACTGGTAGCTCATCAGTGTTCTCACCAAACAGTAGCATGAGCTTCTCCAAAAAGTATTGCTAGTGTGTAGGTTGTGCATTCAAATAGTATACAAAGGTTTAAAATGAATTTTGCAATTCCAATTTCAGTTTGTTATTTGGTGTCTTTCAAAATGAAGCTTTGCTGCTGAAGCATGACAGGTGCTTATCCCAAATAAGGAAGTGCATGTAGAACATTAGAACTACCATCCTCTCCATAGTCCCGTTCCTTTACTGTAAGTATGTAAAAATTCCCAAAAATATCGGCGGTCTATAAATAACACAACACATAACGTAGTTCAAGCTCTCTAAAAACCCACTACTTTATTCAATATGACAAACATTTTTGTAAAACATTCCATAAAAAATGTTATTTATTGCTGATCATCATTGAACTAGCACTTGATCTTATATGCATAATTTCTCATAGCAATCTTAGAAGATATATAGAGATATAATTAGAGATATGCATATTGATCATTTTTATGCATATATATATATATATATATATTTATATAAAACAATGAAGATATAATAAAATGGTATAATTTTCTTCCTTTAAAAGTGTCAGCAGTAAACAGATTGTGCTGTCAAACATCTCAGCACTTGTCTTAGCTTAGTGGACAACCACTGTCACAATTCAACACACACGCAAACACACACACACACGCGGTCATGCACACGGAACGGTTCAGAGTTTACCAATAGCCATCTAACCTTCTGCAGTACCTATTTACATTCTAGTTAAGGAACTAGTGTACAAGGCAGTATCTGATGGTAAAACGGTTTAAAAAAAAAAGAAGTGGGACCCAGAAAGAAGCTTTAACACGGCATCTAAGACGTACACACCTGCCAGTGGTCAAAGGGTTCACAAATAAATAAGTCAATAAATTAAACTGTCAGTAACTGTAAAAACAGTCTTAGTGAATAGAACATGTGTGGTCACCTTGCGTGCACTGGCCTGCAGAAAAAAACTGGCAGTGTGGAGTCGCTGCTCGACGTCTTAAAATGCACAAGCAGCAGAAAAAAAGAAAGAGGGAAATAGGTTCAAAGATAAAACTATGGGCAGCATATATGTGGACATATAATATATAACAGTAACAAGTGGCATTTGCAAGCCTATAGTGACTATACAATAACTGAGGTGCAGCATAATTGGTCTCGGTGTCAGAGGTTTTACATTCGGCGTGAGGAATGGACTGCCGTCCCGCAGGGTGTAGGGTCACTACCCCGACCCCGATCTGTCGGATGGCAGACCGGGGCGGCCTTGTGCTGCTGTTTCGTTAGAGGATGGTGCACTTGCCCTTCTCTACCCAGGGGTTGTTCTTCATCAACTCGGGGTTCAGGAATGGGTCCTCTGGCACCCCGTCCTCAATCCATTTCACCAGGCTTGATGGCCAGGCAAAGGGTGGGGAAAAAAAGAAGATGGAAGAGGGAAATGAAATAGAGTGGACTGTTGCCCTTATCTCTTACACATTTTTTTTACATATAACTTGCAGAAGGTAAGAAACACTCCCTTACTCTTCCATTCATCCATCCATCCATTAACATTATCAAAATGTTCAGTGTAGATTTAAGGAGGCCTAAAGCCTATTTGGGAGGCATACTGTAGGACACAAGGCAGGGTAAATCCTGGACAGGAGATCAGTCCATAGCTAGGAATTTACCCTCAGACACATAAACACGCTAATTCAGAGTGACTGATTTAAAGACATGTCATTTGACCGTTGGAGGAAACTGGAGCACCCAGAGTGCTGGCATGGTGAACAGTGATGACCTACAGTTTGGATCCAAACCTACACACAGTCAAAGAACGATGTCAGTACTAGGATGTAACTGACAAATATTTTGTCGCAGGTCCTCTACCTCATGCCATATGCTGCCCATCGATCGATATAATGTGTAGAATGTCTCGAATGATGTGCATTATGGGAAATTTAAACTCTACCCGTACTGCCATTATATAAACTTGGGTCCAGTGAAGAGGGTGGGTGTTAGTGCTCTAACTGGGTTGCAGAAGGTACACAACAAGCCCCTCTTTCATCCTCATTATCCCAGTCACGTTACGCTACCTCATTAGCTATACCAGGGGTCATAAAACCCCCGAGCTAATGAGGCCAGTCGGGTGGGAACTGCTCTAATGCCCTCCCACTGCGGCATGAAAAACACAGCAAAGCGGCCTAAAACCATTACCAACACCACTGACTACATCCTATACCTTGGAGAAGCTTCTTCAGCTGAGATTACCTGTTTGGGTAAATGACTCACCAGCAGCTTGTTCTGAGAGAGTATGAACGGAGAGGACATGGCGGAATACGACAGAAAGTATGGCGAATCTGCTGATGATGGGCAGCAAAGGTTGCTATGGATGCTTGCGATGCTGCACAGTTATCTCACAAGTAGACACTGCTTGGAAAGTATTCTGAAGCTGTGTGTTCATGCTAACAAAGGACAGCCATGTATGAATATGGATCGGGGGTGGACTGTGCCAC
Organism: Arapaima gigas; assembly: GCA_900497675.1. Lineage (NCBI taxonomy): Eukaryota > Metazoa > Chordata > Actinopteri > Osteoglossiformes > Osteoglossidae > Arapaima > Arapaima gigas. The sequence goes on along the minus strand of UFQX01000523.1, from coordinate 816,053 downwards.
CCCAAAAAAAAAAAAAACTAACCACTACGTTGCTATACAGTTGCAAAATATCAGTCCAGATGGGTTAGAAGGCTCTGGATGACTACAAAAAATATATGAATATATAAAATCAGCTCCTGCTGAATGGATAGAAGAGAGCTGGAGAGACACTTACTCAGTGACCGTTTTGGAAGATTTCTCCCTTTTAAAGGCCAGCTGGTACTTGAGGCTCTCCACCTCCTTCTTCATTTGGGGTACGTCCATCTCCTCCATGGTGGCAGCTGCGGTTGTGGTTGCTCACAAAGCTGCTGCAGGCACAGAAACCAAAAAATAGTTGAGCTCCACATGTTCGTGGAACCATACGAGTGTGAACAGGACTACCAAGGAGAATCCATCAATGGGGAGGACTACCAATAAGGAGATGGTATCTGGTGCTGTACCAAACTTACCGAAAAGTGACTTCTACCAGAAACTCATTTCATACTTTATTTTGTGCAGATCAGCCTCCGGGGGTGCATACCTAAGGGAAAGAGCTTGCCGGAAGCGCTCTCCAAGGAATAGGCTTTCGTGTTGTAGGTGTGTAGCAGATTACAGATCATCGGTTTGATGTGGCTAATGGACCGGGGCCTTTTCCAGTTTGTGTTTCTCAGGTGATTTGTTTATCGTGACTCAGTCAATCAGCAGAGAATTTTATACCAGTAATTTGAATGGCAAAATATGACCTTCCCAACAAAATGAGCTGAAAGCAGCCTGTAAAAATGTCTGTCCTTCATCACTGATAAAGCTCAAGCTGTACATTTTTTGGTTAAATAAAAATTTCTAAGCGCATATTACACCAATTTTCAGTATTACAGCCAGTTTATAATAACATGTTTATGTGACATTGATTAATATACTCTTTAGTCCCTCAGAATTTGCCACAGCCGTCCCACCTCGGTGTTATAAAGTGTTAAGCTTTTTGCATAAACTAAAAATTGTACCGGCAAACACTGACAAGCTTCTCATTTGTTGTTCCAAGCCACCGTAAAAACTTCTGTCTATTATGTCTGTCAAAACATTGTTTCGAAATATGCAACATCCTTCTGGGGCAGTCCATCTCAGAAAAACACTACACATGGGTTTATTTCAGACGGCCCTTGAACAGGAACGCTCAGCAGTGGCGTGTTTTTCCGCAAGCAATGTATAGCTGGAAAGGACAGTTTCCAGGCCAGTTTCACCATGAGAAATGGGTCGCCCCGTGATTTAGGTCACCAGCGGCCGTTCCGCCAAAGCCACAGTCTCTAAAAAAATCTGTCACTACCCTTTATGTATCTCCATGGTCTGGATAAAACACTTGCAAAGACAAGTGGAAGTTCAGATGCAACCTTGTGTGCAACTTTCCAAAGTATGATCAACAATGCTGGTCCCCTTGTTAATAACCGAATCCCTTACTGGAGACTGCGTGGGCTTTGCTGATGCACCAACACCTGATCCACACATTAAGTTCCCTCTCGGGGAAGGAAGGGGTTCAAGAGAAAAGAAGAATAGCCTTTTTTCAAAAGCATCTGGTTGAGAACGTGCTTAGCCAAGGGAGTCCTTCATAAATCACTGTAAATGAATATCATGTCTTTTTCTTTACAAAGGCTTCCAAGTGCTGGGATCAGCCCATGTACAGTATTTTTTTTCAGTATTTAAAGGTTAAAAAGTCGACTTGAATTATCATCTCACTGCAGCTACTGTTAACTAGTAGTGTGACTAGTAGTATCACACTACACTAGTAGTGTATTTTCTGGTACAGAATCTTGTTGATAACCATGATTTTGCCCTTTGAAGACGAACAGCCCTCTGTATGTGACAGTCATGCAACTGATTTGGACGGATGTGAGAAACAGGAGAAGCAGAAGAATTATCGTCAAGTGTGGAAAGAAAAACACAGATATGTTTCCACGGCACGGTTAAAATGTGTCCCCCGCAGTTGCCCCGCGATCCCGCAAGATGTGCAGCGAGCACGGTGCCGGAGGACCGCGTTCGGGAAATGATGTTCCCCTCATCGTGACCGCATCGGAGCAGAACGCACACCACGCACACGGTGTCTCCAAAGCGAGCGCTCGACGCCCCCAAGAGTCAGCGATCGATCGGCGTCAGGGCTCCTCGGCGCACCGGAGCGCAAATACTCTCCGTTGCAACAAATGTTTCCCATCAAAATATGCGGGAAACAGCGCAGGCCTGTGGGACTTTGTGTTACTCGATGTTTTGGTGATTGTATAAATATAACTGCAGCCCGTCAGGACCTGTCAGGACTGGGGTTTCACGTCATGTCCTCGCGCTCCGCGTCCTACCTCGGGTCTGTGCACGCGCTGCTGCGGCGCCGGCGGCCGGGGCGGCTCTTCTTCGCAAAGTGCGCCGCGTCCGGGGCTCCCGCTGTCCGCGCTGTTTCTGCAGCTCAGGTAAGTCCCGGGAAAAGAAATGCAGAAGATATATTTGGAGCTGGTTTTTCTCCAGTTGGAGAAAAAAAGACTACAGGCAGCAGAGGATAAAATAGTCCAGCGAGCGGGGAAGAAAGCGCGGGCGGAGTGCAGCGCGCGGCCGGAGGAGAGGATGCTCTGGCTGCGCTTGCGGTGGCGCTCAGTTGTGCCGCACGCACCCCCCCTCCCCCCCACGTAGATGTTCAGTGTGTGTGTGTGTGTGTGTGTGTACGCTCGTGATCGATGATGCGGGTTTTACCACGGGGCGTGGACACACTCTGCCTCCCTCCTCCGAAACGCGAGGTGGTGATGGTGTTGCTGATGGAGTTAGTGACAGTGATTGTGGTGCTGCTGGTTTTACTGTTAGTGATGGTTGATGATGGTGGTAACAGTGATGGTGCTGATGATGGATGATGGTGGTAACAGTGATGGTGCTGATGATGGATGATGTTAGTGATAGTGATGGTGTTGATGATGGATGATGGTGGTAACAGTGATGGTGCTGATGATGGATGATGGTGGTAACAGTGAGTGATGGTGTTGATGATGGAGGATGTTGGCAATAGTGATGGTGTTGATGATGGATGATGTTAGTGACAGTGATGGTGTTGATAATAAATGATGTTGGTAATAGTGGTGGTGTTGGTGGTGTTGATGATGCTGGGTTAGCTGACAGTAACTGGGATAGTGCTGGAGTCAGTGTAGGTGATAGTGATGGCGACGGTGCTGGTGTCACTGCTGTTAGTGACAGCCTGCTGATGATGTTGGTATTTGGTATTAGTGGTGCTGTCTGGTGATAATGATGGTGTTGGTGAGAGTGACTCTGGCGGTGGTGGTTTTACTGCGGTTGTTTCATGACAGTAATGGTAGTAGTGAAAGGTTTGGTGTCGTTGGTGATGATGCTGTTGTTGCTGGGAGGGGTGACACTGATCGGGATAGTGCTGGTGTAGGTATAAGCGGTGATGATGGTGATGATGGTTGCACTGAGGGTGTCAGTGACAGTATGGTGATGGTGTTAGTGTTGTTGGTGACAGTGATGGAGATGTTGTTTGGTGTTGGTGGTGACTGGTGATAATGATGGTGTTGGTGATGGCAAGACTGAACCCAAACACCACCAACTCCACTGGTATTCTGATTTAGGATGCATTTATATCTCAGGGGCCCTGATGGTCAGCCAGAAGGATGACTCTATTTAACCCTTGGCAAAGATTGTAAATATCTGAACTGAAGTGTACACTGTGTACGTAGCTCGAGCTCACTGTTTTATTTGATATAACCTTACAATCTATTTATGGAAAATCAAAGCATGTATATTATACTCACATATTTTATTTGATTGTTGTGCTTAAGCATCTGAATGTAAATATGGTTGTATACATGGCAGCAGCTGTAGGAGGTAGCAGCCTGTCAAGGAAATAGACCAACAGCTACTTATTGAAAAACCAAGGGCCAAGGTGTTGGATACAGGACAAAGGTACATCACCTGAACTGTTACACTAAGAAATCCACTTATCATAATGGATAAAATAAAACTTTTACTGAGATCATGGTGTCATACAAAGATGTCATGGATTTTAACAGTGGAAAGACTTGGGGGCCAGAGGACATTTTGAGCTCCTGGATGCATCCAAAATGTTCAAAGCCCCTTCCCTTGACTGGACTTAGATACAGAATAAAATAACAGCCTAAATATTTAATGTCATTTTGTCATTGCTTTTTATATTTGCAGATAAAATTTATCTGATACAACATGCAGTAGAAGACAGCAGTTTTGATAGATGTTGTAGTCTACTGTGTTAAACCACATAGTGAGTACAGTTTGTCAGGAAAAATGTGGTTACTGCACACAATGTACAATGATCTCTGTGTCAGTGCAGGACTCTGACACCAGAATGGAAGGTGAAAAGCCCCACACAAAATCCAGAGCCCTTAAGCAGGGAATAAACATTTTTGTGTAATCTTTGTCATCAGATACATAACAAGAAAATGACATTCATTAGTAGTATTTTTGAGAGAATTGGGGGATTTGGTGGAGTTGATCTGATGATGATGGACAGATGAAGATGGAGTTGATGAGGAAACTCATGGCAGAGTTAATGATGGTGGTGGTGTTGATGGTGGAGCTGATACTTGAGCTGGCAACGGAGTGGATGATGGGGTGGTATGGATGGTGTAGCTGATGAAAGAGTTTATGACGGTTGTGGTGGAGCCGATGGAGGAGCTGATGGGAGGTGATGATGGTGGTGGCAAAGGTGATGGTACTGAAGGAAGCTGACAAAGATGACGGTGGTGCTGCTGTTGGCCAGACTTGCTGTTCATCAGCAGTTTATCATCTTACCAAAATATATTCAGCCCTGGTCCTAATGGCACCATATATATTATTTGATTTCTTGCTGGGCTCCAAATGAATTATTTTTGATTGAACCACTGATTGAAATCCTGGCATGATTTCACATTTGCTAAACTAAAGCTTTTAGCTGATCACTCACTGTAAATAAAAGATTGTTCTTGGTGGAACAGACTACATATAATGTTGAAAAGCTATGCAAATACTGCATACTTTTCTTATTTTCCAACCTGATAATGAACTGGGGTCTGACTAATTCAAACTAGGTTCAATAGTAACTTATTCAGTTTGGCTCGAGTGTTAATAGCAAAAAATAAAGTACGTACAGTACTGTGCAAAAGTCTCAGGCACCTGTGGGAAAAATGTNTTTGGCTCGAGTGTTAATAGCAAAAAATAAAGTACGTACAGTACTGTGCAAAAGTCTCAGGCACCTGTGGGAAAAATGTTAAAAAGCGAGGATGGTTCCAAAAATAATGCCATGAATACTTATTAATCAATAAACCTTCTAAAAAGTGCAGTAGATAAAAAAAACCTCAATCAGATCAATATTTGGTGGGACCACCCTTTGCCTTTAAAACAGCATCAGTTCTGTTATGCAAACTTGCATGCAGTTTAAGGTCGAGGTTGGTAGGTTCTTCCAAACATTTTGAGAAACCGGCCACAGTTGTTCTGCAGACTTTGACTGTCTCTGCATGTCCTCCCAGACTGACTCGGTCATGTTGAGATCAGGGCTCTGTGGGGACCATACCATCTGTTGCAGGATTCCTTCTTTTTGCTCAAGATAGTTGTGTATGAGTGAGATTGGGTGTTTGAGGTCATTCTCAGGCTGCAGAATGAATTTGGGACCAATGAGAAACCTCCCTGATGGTACATAAGAATCTACCTGTACTTCTCAACAGACACTGAAGTTGCATGCCTAACACTTTTGTACAGTACTGTATTTCTGGTGCAAATCCTCTTCTCATCAATGCTGTGGACCAAAATAAAACTGAAAAGGCTATTGTGCATCTTTACTTGTAAAAAACTTTTTTTGTCTTGATGTAGTTCAGAGGTTTTTGTATGGTATGTGAAATGATTTGAAGTTGCTTTTTAAGATCTTAGGAAGTCTTAATTGTCTTACTTTTAAAGACCATGTTTTGTGATTTACCTGTTGTCTCTAGATTGTGCGTCTTGAAAAAGTCTGTCCTATTTGCTCAGACTGAATGTGTATATTTAGTTTGACTCCTACACATCCCTGGTTTGACTTGATAACTTTGGGATAAGTTCGTGTAAAATTCCTGTTTGATCTTAGGTGAGATCCTTTTGAATTATTTTAGTATGGCCTCTTTTGTCTTTGTTCTCAGTGATTTTGCAGGTAAACTCCAGAAGATCTTTTATGTCACTTATATTTATTACATAAAAGCATACTTTAGTATTGCGAAACCAATAGGGCATTTTCTGTTTATTTAGCCATGATATTTTTCTTCTTGAAAAGGCCAACCATCATTAGGAAGATACAGTCGAGAAATATGACTCAGACACTGTTTTGGTGTCACTCAGTAAAATTTGATCTTGTGTTTGTAAAGCAGAAATCCTAGTCTAGGATTTGTTTGTCTTGTGGGATCTGTGCTGTTGGCAGTCATTTGTGATGTTCTATATTATGCTGCTCAACCATGCAGTCTCAGACCCTGTTAAGTACTAATGTAATTTGATATTCTGGTTTTTGGACAGAAATATGTGAACAGCTTTAACCTTTTCTTTTAACCAGCCTCTTCGGTTAAGAAAACAGATACTGCGAATTTCAATAAACATATGCGATAAATCCACTGATGTTGGACTGGTAAAGGGCCTGGGAGGAAAAATGGCACAGAAAGGAGAGCGGCCCATGAAGAGCTACATTGGATTGTTGGCCTAGCCTGCTCTTGCCGTATAATGTCTTACATTTTTATGGTTCACATCCTCAGGAATGCCTCACAGGTCAGCAGGTGTGATAGTGATTAACCAGGACATTGTTGGTTCAAGCCTCAAGAATGGACCTCCTGTGGTGTTCATGATTCTTCAGTTTATTTGCTCTATTAAAATGTCCCCCTGTATAAAACGGTACAGAATGTCCCTCATGATGAAGGAATCTTCTCAGGAGTACAACAGAAATTTTCATGGCGAGGGAACCATTTTAACTGCATTGAATGCTATTGTTTTCAAGCTGGTAAACTTGGTCATTGTGTCTTTGTGACCTGTATGGAAATGAGTTCTTTCAGTGCTCTTGGAAAACAGATGTTATGCAAAACTAAAACATGCAAAATAAAGCGATTTACCTGCTCGGCATTCAGGAGTCAAATGTTGTTTGTTCTGTTGAATGAGGTTAGCACACTTAAAAGTGAACCCCTGTGAAAACTGATCGTTCAATATGCTTTCCCATTTTAATTATTATTATTATCATCATGTACTCACAGTCACACGTATGAAGACAAAATACTGGCCTCCTATAATGTTTCAAAAATCCATTACACTACTTGAAACAGTAAACGAAACTTTTGTTTTAACCACAGCTGCTGTAATGACATTGGCAACCATCTAACAACACAGAAGCCAACAAATCCTCAGTCTGTAATGGTATGAATAGTTTATAATTTATGCATTAAATTCATTGTGAGCCCTGTAGTTTTTCATATATTTTTTTGAAAAGCACGATTTCAAACTAGTATAAAGTTATGCGGTTTCTGAACCAGACAGTAGTGCATTTGTCACCAGTTATTTGAGAGATGGTGATAAAACGATTTGTGTCGAGGCAGTCCAGACTATTCCGGAAGCACATGGCACAGGGCTGTAAATGGTACACCCTGAATGAGGTAAGTCGATTTCAGGGCTGGCACTCAAACACACTAGTAATCTAGGATGTAAAGCATAAAAATCTAAGAAATTTTGAGTCACCAGAAACACATCTCTGGACTGTTGAAATGATGCACCTGAAGGAAACCCACACAAACACAGGAGCATGCAGACACCACACAGACGTGCTGGATTCGTACATACAGTATCTGCAAATATACAGTCCAGGAACTGAGAGGCACCATTCACCCCTCAGCTTATTGACAAATGATTTTCACTCCAATAAAAATGTCTATTCTAGTTGACCCCTAGTAAGTCACTCATTACTTACAATTATGTATTTTTACTGAATTGTACATATCACTAAAACTTGAATTTGCTGTACAAAAATATATATACAAGTGACAAACTATAAATTTATTTTTAAAGAGTAACAAACATGTCAGTTATAACAAATATCCATAGAGGGAAGCAGTACAGTGGCAACAGTTATTGTACTTCCTGTAAATAAAATTAGAAGAACCAGTGGGTGTTCATTGTCTGCTGTGTTCACTTGAAACTCCTGGTGGAATTTATGTTGGCAGAAGATGAAAGTTCATTCCTAAACTGAGCTACCTAGTTAGCAACAGTTTGCAATATGTGACAGTATATGCATAAAACATTAGAAAGCAGCTAAAAGGAGGTCCAGGTGCAGCATAAATATGCTGCAAAACTACCAGTTCATACTTGAGCACTTTCAAGGAGTTATAAACAAATCATTTCCCAACAAAACTCAAGCAACAATTTTACAAGTTTCTCTAGGGCTGGCAGCTTGTTTTTCCTTTTCCCTCTGCAGAATGATTTAAGACAAAGACGTCTAAAATAAAACGGTTGAGGTAGGGAGAGCTTTATGGAGTCGGGCAGAGATTTATTGAAATGGGCATTGTGGAATTATTCCCCGCAGAAACCTTAGCGACATTGTGCCTTTCATTTGTTCCTGCACAGAGAATCTTGAAACACATTCCTTTATGCTGCGTTCCTGCAAGAAGCCACACTGAAAGAAATCTTAATGGATTATTTGCAGGAGTGTCTCCTTACGGCTCTACTGCCGAGGTCAGGTTTGCAGAGGGGTCATACTTGCAGCTTTAATAGCCAAGGGGTAAAACTTCTCAAAGGCATGAATGCGGTTAATGGCAGACAGGGGCTTTCAGACAGCCTGATTCGATTTGATGTGCTCTTAACAAGCACTGCAGCTGGACCAAAGGCATAAAGCACAGAAAAGGGATATGGGCAAAGAAAGCAAATGGCATCAGCGAGTGTCTGCTCAACCGACACGTTTAACACCGAGGACCAGAAGAGGACAGAGGGCTCCTAATGCAGATGCGGCCAACTCTGGTCAGACGTTACAGGATTAATCTTAATAATGTGTAGTAACATCACGTTTGACATCTTTTTCAGGTATAAATGTGGTAAAAGGGGCTGCACCGCAGTTCTCCAATACGAGGGGTGAGAACTCCTGATCCAACTGGTGCACAAGGCAAATGAGAATTCCATTAAAATTCAGGACACGACTTAGTTCTGTCACTAAACTACCGTGATTATCCAGCTTACACATTTACAACAGGAGTTTCCACTACACAAATAATTAAACCGCATTCAGTGTTCAAACTTCAGCTGCCTAACACCTCCTGCCAGAAGTAGTGTTGGGGCCTTGCAACTACCAGGTTGTGGGTTCAAAAGCAGCAGTCTGAGTGCAAGTTGCTTTCCTTCCCAGAGTCCAAAAACATTTCAGCCGAACTGGCGACTAAAACAGCATATGTGGGTGAACAAATGTGTGCAACTACCCCGCCTCACTATTTCGGGGATAAGCTCTGATAACATCCTTGCATTAGACAAATGGTTGCTGATGTTTGCCTGTGACCACTGCAGGCAGCACTTGGATTTAAAGCAAACAGGACTCTCAAACTATATTTATCAGAAGTTCACGGATGGCGCAATGGGGGCAGCTGCTCTCGCCGCACACAATTTGTACTCTCCCTTTCTGATATTTCAAACAAGTAAGCAGTGACTTCATAGTCTGCAGCATCTATTGCTCCAAGAAGCTCTCACAGCAACTGTTTAAGACACCATATGGTGTGGAAGAAAATGATTTGCATGTTGAGCTTTACACAAAGGGAACTTGCAGACTAAAAAGCAGAAAACTGAACAAAGCAAAAGTACAATGCTTCTTACTATAATTTAAACAATGGGGAAGCTGGGAAAGATTAATGCAACACCGTGAGTATTAAAGACTAAGGTCTATAGTCGCATACACATTGGTCAGTGGGAAAGGACTACTAAAGAAAATGTTGAGGAAACCACTTAAATTATACTGATTATAATACAGTGAGAAATTGTGTGGAAACTCAAGAAAGTAGATTTGAAACAGTCCACCTTCAGCCAAGGTCAAAGGTAGCTGCTGCAATTTTAAAAAAAAAAAAATTTTATAGGAGAAACAAGTGGAGGAAGATGCATTTGCAGCTGCTTAAAGGACACCATACTTGTTTAGCCAACATTTAAGGGTGCCCTGAATAGTAGCTACTGAAATGTAGTGAGATAATGAAAAGCACAAAGCAACCGAGTTATCTACCAATTTCACTGGTGTACAGTACATGTTGATGTTACACTATAATCTCAAATTGTCCATCATGGAATTACAGAACCAGCAGTCATTCAGAATCAAAGTAGATTACACCATATCTTAGCTTTGACAGTCTATTGCAAGACTCATCTCTAGAAGAGTCTGAAATTGCAACACTGGACGAGCCAGCTAAGGGAATCAAGCTTCTGGCGATACAGCATATCTGCCTCAACTGAAGCTGAAAGCAAATGGCACCATCTTCTGTTTCAAAAGAAGCCTGCAGTTTCAGATGATTAAAGTGTAGGTACTGCAGGACGGCACTGGCCACTTGAACCTCTCTGCTTCCATTTACCTGCAAGACAACTAAAATGTAAGAATTGAACAAGAATTCACGGTTTACCAGATGTTGAGACCTCCAAAGGTGGAGCCTCAAACAAGTTATATAAATCAGATACTGACAAACAGCAGTCATATGAGGTGGTAGAATATTTTTCATGCAGCATCAGTGGTTCACTCATACTTTCAAGGGATCTTTATAAAACGACAGAAATACTTACTGTGTCCATCTTCAGAACACAAGCACTGCAAGAAAAAAGTCAAAAGGTTAACCACAGCATACAAGGGGAATTTCTTGGTCAAGACTCTCAAGTCAGACTCAGTTATTCCTTATAATCAAAGTACTGACAAAGTACTCATACGAGGTGTCAGAAATGTTATAGGAATATTCATCACAGGCTGAGAACTTTGCACGGCGTGGTACAGAACTGAAGTTACCTGCTGGCAGCCTCTTTGTCCACCTTCAGGGGATCCACGTGGTACCTCTTCAAAGTGCAACCCCCCTAGGATGTTGAAAAACAGAGAATTAGTAAAACTGTCCACCTTATAGTGGAGATGAACAAAGCATGTTTGGGGGAAGGAGCCAACAATGTGCTGGGAGCGCCATCACTGACCACCTTTACCACGTGTCCTCGGGGCAAGAGCTCATAACCCGGTATCTACGCCTTCAAACACTTACCCAAAACGGTATTTTCACAACCCAAACAGGGTCTTCGTGATGTCGAAGTGATTTACTTCTATTGATGGACCTGCAATGTAATCGAAAGCGGCTCAGGAGTCTGAACACCACGAGCTGCGGCTAGGCCACGTGGAGACCACGTGCACCACGGAACGTAGGTATTAAAAACAATGCAGGCAGGGGAGACAGAGAGAAAAAAGTCCTTGCTTACCTTATTACTTTACGAGGACTTATCTACGAAAACCCGTTCCTTACAAGTAATATATTCAAAACCTCTAAAATGGAGGTATGTTGCATCTTAGGCGTAGTCAAACATACAGGTCTTAGCAACATCGAGCACAATTGCTGACACGAAAGCTTTAAAACAGCCACAGCCATTCTGCACAGGCTGATACTAAGTCTAAAAACCAAAAAAAAAAATAAAAGTTAACAGCGACCGACCAACAGCCCAAAGCAGCTCACACGGCAAAAAGAACCAACCCATCGCAGTTTTCGGTATAAATACACCCAATTTTTGGCTCAGCTCTTATTGGCTGCGATCAGATGTTTTTTCATGTTCCGCAGCACACTTATCCAATCAAATTGCAGCCTATTGAGGAACCTTTTCTCATAGGATGGCCAAAAATGCATGCTGGCCAATCACATAGCGCCACTGTAAAGGACAGTTACTCGTGACCAGTCTGGGTACAGATTTACGGCAGTGTATAGAAACGCTTGGATTACGTAGGCGGTATTTACGGGTTCGAAATGACGGACTATTGACTAGTGCACATTTCGTTGGGAATGTGAAACAAAAACAGCGTCGAGAAGCAGTGGACGTTTCCGCATGAGCTTTCGCTTCGGTAACTGTCGAGTGTTTTTTTTTTTTGAACTGAAGCAGTGTGAGGGCGGGATGTTCTCACGCAGACACGCCACGGGCCAGCTGAGCGCGCACGACAACATGTGATGCCAAGCACGTCCGAAGACTCAAACTCCCAGAATCCTCTCCGCCAACCTCCACTTCCTGAAAATCTGGTCACTGTCACAGTCACAGAGGAAGATGTGGATCGCGGCGGTGGGCTGAGTTGCTCGTTGCTGGTGAGTGATTTTTTTTTGGTTGGTACATTTGGACACCACGGTTACGCAACCGTAGTGGCCGGATTCACCTCGACGCGGTGGTCGGGAGATGTAGCTTTATGGTTGAAAGGTAAAGCGACTCGGTGCATGTTTTACGCTGGTTTCAGCCTCGGCTGGCAGGTGGACAGTTCAGCGTCACAGTGTACCAACGGCACTTCTGCCAGCTGGTTAGCTAGTTAGCTAGTTAGCTCCTTACAGTGCGTGCCTTGTCGCCACACGCATCCATAGGGCTGATATCTGTCACCGTTTATCGCCTGAACTCGAAATGAAATGCAGTTTCACGCCGTGCACGCAGACATGTATTACAATTCATGACCAGTTGTTGTGGCTCGGAGCCGGATGGCTAGCAGTGTGTGTGGAGACCACAAGCAGAGTCGGAAATGCAACGGTCCTCTGATATCAGTTATCACAAGTCAAGCGGTAAACGCGATTGAAATGAAACGTTGCCGTTAGCCGTTAGCTCTGTGGACACGGCGGTCAACGTTTTAAAACGACAGAGTAGTTGATTTACAAATAGCCTCCACGGTTGTTGACGTTATATGCGTTGTACATGTTGTTGTTGTTTTTTGTATCATCTAAGTTGTTATCATCACTCCTTCCGGTTGTTTGGTGTGTTGGGAATCTGCGGCTGCGATGTTATTAGTCATTGTAAATATATCTGTAATATAAGGTTTCAATGCTCGTGTTTGCATATTACGTGTCAGTTGGAGATGACTCTCAGGACGATGTTTTGAACATGCTTTGCCCACCATTGTGGGATTATTGAGAAGATAATCGCACCTCTTCAAGTGTTTTGATGTTGCATTGGACGTGGCGAAAAAGTTTAACGTCATTGTCTGATTTGCAGCTGCAGAAAGCCGCTGGAATGGGTTGAAAATCCTCTCATTTCTCGCCAGATGTGAAGGGACCTTTTGTTGGGTGTTTGCCCAACTTTTGCCTTTATTGCCTTCATTTGTTGCAGTGATCAGTTCCAGAAGCTTTTGTGTGGAGGTGCAGGGAGTGCAGAATGCTAAAGCACCACCTTCCCCGCACATCTGGACTGAATCTAAGCAGGTGTCTGAAGTTAAAGAGCCACGTGTGCATTGTACACAAAGCATTTACACAGCTGGATGTTACATTTACAGTTAAAAGGTTAGTCTGAAAGGTAGCTTTCTCAACGGTACAACAGTAGACTGCCGCTCTGGTCACGTGTTCGCTGGTCAGACATCACATCACGTGACAGGACTCTTTAGCACATTATACATTGGTGAACACACCATTACTGTATATGTGATCCTCAAAATGCACATTAAGTTAATTTGTGTTCATGTAGTCAACACTTTCCTCAAATTTTTTACAGTGTTAAGCTATATGCACACGATTTATAGAGCAGGGTAATTTTTCTGTGGAGCAGTTCAGGGTTGGCAGGTTGCTTAAGGGTATTACAGCTGGACGTAGGATTCAGAAGGTGGCGGCTCTAGCCACCAAGCCACCTGCTCACATAGTGATGCTGTAGCATAAGCTTTCTTTCATCTTCATCCACAGTACACTTTGCTGGGCTTGTTTTCAAGGGAACATGTGAATATATATAACTTGGCTACATTTTTTTTCTGAGGTCTCCGAATATAAAATATAGATGTAGCGAGAATTGGTACAGGAGTTAGTTGAGGTTGTGGGATGCAAAGTACTTTCACATTTATTACTCTACATACCATCTTTGTATTTCAATCAATTGGATGTTTATTGATGTGTACAGTCTTGAATGTTGTCAGCATTTTAGTGGCTTAAGCACCAAATATTGCATTTTGCTTCACAGAACTTAAAAACAACTGTTTTCCATATGAAAATAATGCTGGTGGTTTCGGCGAGGGGATAAAAATTTAAACGACAGTGCTTTGTTATGTGTTGTACCTGCACTTGTTGTTTGTCTGAACTTAATTTGTTTTTAAGAATGGACATGGTTTGACATGGTGGAGCTCAAAGGCTTTTCGCAGATGTGTTTCTGCTTTGGAGACGGGCAGTGTAACTTATGTAATGTTTGCCACCCCCAGACTGCAGCTGTTGGTTTCCAGGAGGCTCTGCTGGACTATGAGCTCCGGTAAGACTCCACGCTACAATCGTTTCTCCGCAGGAGCCACCATAGCCAGCACCGGTATCCCCTCTGCAGACAGTGCCAACGGGGTGAGCCGTTCACAGCAACCTTTAAGTCTGGGATCATTTCTTAATTTTAATTCCTCTGTGTTTGGAAATTACACGACAACGACACATTGAGTCTTTTTTTTCATTGTTAAGCAGACGAGAATGGAGACTACTTTTGGACCTGCGTATTCAACGGTCGCCACAATTACTAAAGGTTAGTTTGCCTCCAAGTTTAGGTTCTACTGATTTTTACCACTGCAGATGCAAACCAGCTGTGTCTTTGACACAATACCGCTAGTTCACTGGAAATCTGTTAGAAAGGTAACTGGTTTTGGTTTCTGGTTGGCAGCAGAAGCAGCCAGTAGTTATAAGCAGCATCGACGGACACCCTCCACCTCCAGCACTATGACCTACTCTCCACGTGATGAGGATGACAGCATGGTAAATACTTTTTACTTGTATACTTGTGCCCACCTACTCCAAAACAGCTGACCACATCACGGTATTGCACATTAGCATGGCGTTTGCCTCTCTGTAAGGCGCCTGTGGCTTTATACTCGATACTCATTAGTATGCAGTGCATTGACAGCCCTCATTATTGCTGGAATTATTAACTACTGGGTGCATAATGTATTAAATGAAATATTTAATAATACATGTGATTTAAATGCACCACACAGTTGCAGTGTGTGCCTTTGCCCTGCTAGCTCCAGATGTCATCCCATTCCGTTGTGGTGCTTTTGCTGATTAATCACAATGGAATGGCAATGTTTCCTCGCCCACTCTGGAGTCTGTGGTCGAATCCTGGCTGCACTCCGACTCGTACTAAGCCGGCTTCTTTGTTCTGGGCAGACTGTTGCTCAAACAGCCTAGATTGCTTCTCTCTTAGTTTCCTTTACACACAGACTCTCCTGCATAGGGATGGACACACACACACACACACACACACACACACACACACACACACACACACACACATAGACTGAGTACAGGAAATCATGCAGCAACATTCGCCTCTAATTGAATAGCAGGAAGCCCCCCCCCATTGCCCCGGTTTGCGTAGCGGACTTGGCACTGAAAACAAGAACTGCTGGAACAACAAGTGCCTGTAAGGGCAGAAGAGACAGAGCAGCAGAGAAGTGTACCAGTGCTATCATAACCACCTTCTGGATCTTATTAGGGACGTGTTCTGGGACCCAGCAAAAGTGAAGCGGGTGGCGGACAGGGAGCGAATGCTGTAAGTGTGAAGTTGTCTCTAGAGTCTTGAAGTTACCATGGTGTCTTTTGTGAAAGGGTTACATTGGGCTGGACATTTGTTCTTTTTCTCACTAAGAAAGGAGAAAGACTGAAAGTGCTGATAAATACATCCCCTGCTGTGGTGGATTAAAATGCATTTGGGGATGTTGCTGCTGAATTTTTTATTTTTAATGGTATGGCAGTACAGTACGTGACTACAGTAAAAAACTGTCAATATTAGAGCTGTATGAACTGGTGCATCTGAAAAGGTTACATAGTTTTTGGTTGTTTCTGTGACATTAATGTGATGTTTTATTGTGCTTGATTATGAAGTGGTGAGGAGAAACATTGGACCTGATTTGTTCATTACTCTTTTTAGGTCTGAATGAGTTTAGTGCTTAAAAGGAACAAAAGATGGCAGATTTTCCCTTTTTTATTTTTGCATAATTTTTGGATCACTATTTTATTTAGACAAGTGGAGTGAAATCTTCTTATCGTGGTTTACGTGATTTGTGCCACAAGCTGTGTCTTGTATTCTCTGAAGTAGTGCGAGGGGGTGGAAGTGACGTGATTAAGAGAGATTTGGGAAGCCTGTAGAGATCCCGAGTTCCATAGCGCTGGTGCTCAGTCTTCAGTTTGAGTCATCACTGTCACAGAGGAACTGTGAGCAGCTCTGCAGGTGATGTAATTGTCCCTCTTCACCAGGGAACGATGAGGTCAGCCAGGCCTTTTCGGCTGCCCCTTGCACGTTGCTTTATAAGGAGTGTTCTGGTGTCGGTGGGTTGTTGGTTTCCTGCACAAAGATGTGCTCTCTGCGCTGTTTTTATTTCAAGCTGCATTTGTGAGTTAACGTGGAATTCAGAGGAAATTTTTTTAGTATAGAAAGATGATGAGTGCAGGGTCCAGTTTTGACCTTGTAGTCACATCATGCATTTCAACCTTTTGATTGAATCTTCTTTATATAAGGTCACATATTTGAAAAGATAATTGAACAGCGGAGTCCCTGTGAATGGCTGTGTCCACCTGCGGCAGTGAGCTGTGGGTCAGGTGCAGTGGCGTGATCCTCTGCGCGGTCTCTCTTTCAGCCCCCCATCAGCACACCCCGCCGCTCTGACTCAGCCATCTCCGTGCGCTCTCTGCACTCGGAGTCCACCATGTCGCTGCGCTCGACCTTCTCCCTGCACGAGGAGGAGGAGGACACGGTGAGCCCATGCTCCTTTAGTCTTGCCCATTGTCAAATCTGTTTGCATGGCACAGTCAGATGGAGACATGGGTCTTAGTGACATCCTTGTGGAGCTACCTTGTATATTGTTTGAAGGGCATAGTTTATTAAATATACAGACTGTTTCCAGTCTTCATTTGTGTTTGTTAAATTCAGCAGTCTGAGGCTTCAGCAGAATATGCTGAAGTTCATTTTAGTGTCATTGTCTTTTGTAGGTGTCTCTCAGGTTCTTTCAGTGAGGAGAAAAAGTGTTTGAGTGGTGTTCGGGGTAGGGGGGTTATGAATGGGGCAGCAGGGTTTGTAGTGAGTAGTGTTGCCACCTGGCAAAGCTGAAGATTCCCAGTTTGAATCTCAATCCTGCTGTTGTACCATTGAGTAAGATACTTGCCCTGAACTGATACTGTAAAAATGATCTATCTGTATAAATGGGTAAATAATTGTAAGCAGTTTATTATACAAAGCTAATATGTAAATTGCTTTGAAGAAAAGTAACAACTAAACAGAAAAAAATAATAATCCTTAAAAAGGCAAAGAAAGAAGTGCCACCTCAGGCAGGACACTTGCTGCAGGTCGAGGTTACTGTCCCTCTGTTTTTAGAAGCACTGGCCTAGATTATAATCTTGGAAACATTCAAGTCTTATTATTATTTTTTGGTTACAAGCCAGCATTTTGTTGCGTGTGACACCGGTCATGGCCTCTTTGTGTGGTGAGATAAGAGCTGGAGCGGGGTACAGAGCGGGGTTTTGTGCGATTGTGGCGGCTGCACAGGGTGAGCACTGATGAGGTCATGCCTCTTCCTCCCCCCAGGAGCCCCAAGTGTTTGCGGAGCAGCCCTCGGTCAAGTTGTGCTGCCAACTCTGCTGCAGTGTGTTCAAGGACCCCGTCATCACCACCTGTGGGGTGAGTTGTCACCCCCCCCCCCCAGCCCCTTTGCCTTTTTTCTGTAGCATGTTCTCATAGATATGGCAGCAGTATTTTGTATTTATTTTGCTGTGGGGAAGAAAGGCCACATATTGATTTTCAGCTCTCTCCCACCCGCTACGCCTGATTAAGTAGTTTCCTGCAACTCAGCGGAGCAGCACCCTGAAGAGAACTGACTCAACGTGTTTCCTCTCTATAACACAACACAGATTGCAGCTTGAAATGGCTGGGTGTTGTCTTAATGTTGCAAATCTGCATTTGTGTTAATTTTGTTAAAAATGAGTTAATAGCAGGCTCAGCTCTTATGATGTCCCTATGGCATGGCCTCAGTGCACATAGTGTGTTAACAGAAGCTCCCCTGGAAAAGTGTCTCTGACTGTAACTTTGTCATTATAAAATCTCCATCTTTGTGTCACAGCACACCTTCTGCAGACGATGTGCCTTAACGTCAGGTAGGATTTCATTTTCTGGTTCTTTCTTCATTTTGTGATTAGCATGATATACTGCAGAAGTGTGTAGATAGGTGGACAGATGGGGAAATGGAAATGTAGGTACTGGATGAGAACTTCATTATTCCCAAAGCAAACTGCAGTAGGGGAATTATAAATTCAGAGAAATGCACAGAGTAATTGGCCAAACCTCATGCTTATCCTTACCCATGTTGAGAGTTCTGCACCATTAGCTCCATAACTCTTAAGTCCACTTTGCCCACTGCCTGAACTGGTGTTGAACACTGTGTGTGTTCTCTTTGCAGAGAAGTGTCCAGTGGACAATGCTAAGCTAACCGTGGTGGTGAACAACATTGCGGTCGCGGAGCAGATCGGCGAACTCTTCATTCACTGCAAGTACGGCTGTCGGCCAGCCGCCACCGGCAAGCCTGGAGCTTTTGAGGTGGACCCGCTTGGATGCCCTTTCACCATCAAACTCAGTGCCAGGAAGTGAGAGGCTTTCGCTTGATTGTCAGTGTGATCAGTTTGTAATTGTGAGGTTGTCCCAATACTGGGTTATTCATGGTGTTTCTAAAGTGTTTTTTGTTTCTTAGTTATAGGTAGATTGTGGTTGTCCTTGAGGGATTAAAATGATTCTGGTGTTCACTTATTCAAAACTGGTAAAATGGATAAATTACATGCAAATTAAAAGATTCGTTTCCAGGCCCTCCACTCATGTCTATAGAGAACTGGAGAGAATTTTGTTTCTAATTTTTGTTTCTAGAAGGTTTGGACAATTGAGACACTTCAGAATCTGAGTTTCCTACCATGAACATTTCAGTAAAAAAAAAACCCACTTTTTGGTAGAGTAACAAAGCTTTATAGCATGAACATTGTTGCTGCTGTTTAATCAAGCCTGCAAGTTTATACATTAGAGAATTATGCAGTAACACTTCTCACCATCCCTCTGCAGAGATCATGAAGCAGGCTGTGATTACCGGCCTGTGCGCTGTCCCAACAACCCCAGCTGCCCCCCTCTGCTAACCATGAACCTGGAGGCTCACCTGAAGGCTTGTGAGCACATCAAGTGCCCCCACTCCAAATATGGGTGAGACACATTTTCATTAGACTCAGGCTGCTCTTTGGTGCAAGCGTTGTTAATCAGGTCTGACATCCAGGCTTTCCATGGCAGGTGTACCTTCATTGGGAACCAGGACACCTATGAAACCCACCTGGAGATGTGCAAGTTTGAAGGACTGAAAGAATTTCTCCAGCAGACAGATGACCGTTTTCATGAGATGCAGGTGGCACTGGCTCAGAAAGACCAGGACATTGCTTTCTTACGCTCCATGTTGGGCAAACTGTCAGAGAAGCTGGACCAGTTGGAGAAAAACCTGGAGCTCAAATTTGGTGAGGGTGTCAACAGTCAGGCTGTAGTTCAACAGCTTAACTAAAATCTGATTGTACTGTGGTTGATTCCTGCTTGACAATCATCTAGTTTTCCAAAATTAGGTGTTATTATCATTATTATGTATCATGGTGTTAGCATATGGTGCTGCCAATAAAAGGATCAGTGGTTCATATCTCATTTGTTGGCAAAACACAAACCTTGTCACCTGCACGTTCACTAATGGGATTAACACCGTGTCTGTCTGACAGACGTTCTGGATGAGAACCAGAGCAAGCTGAGTGAAGACCTGATGGAGTTCCGTAGGGATGCCTCCATGCTCAACGTAAGTATGTTCCGGGCCTGGCGTCCTTCATTTTCCTGCAGGTCCCGGTGTCTCATGTCTTACATTTTCTGCTGTCTGTTTCCCTCAACATGCCACTGCAGGATGAGCTGTCCCACATCAATGCCAGGCTCAACATGGGCATACTCGGCTGTGAGTTCCTTGGCCCTCTGGCCACCAATTTCACATCATTCTTTCCCCGTTTTCACCCTGCTCAACCTCACTGTTTCCTTCATTTCCCCGTCTCCCTTTTTATGTTGCAGCTTACGATCCTCAGCAGATATTTAAGTGCAAGGGCACTTTTGTGGGACACCAGGGGCCGGTGTGGTGCCTGTGTGTCTACTCTACTGGTGACCTCCTCTTCAGCGGGTCCTCAGACAAAACCATCAAGGTTTCCTTCTGTCTTTTGTATATCTCTCTGCAAGACTTTTCCTTCCCATAGTTTTTATACCTTACCTGTATTGTCTCCATTCCTTTAGGTGTGGGACACCTGCACGACGTACAAGTGCCAGAAGACACTGGAGGGCCATGATGGCATTGTGCTGGCCCTTTGTATTCAGGGGTGAGCACAGCTTTCCATTCAGAACCTGGCAGAACACACCTTTCCTATAAACCCTCATTCACATGCCTTTGTTGACAAGTCACATTCACAAGAACTTGACATTCTTGGAGAATTCTTGGAGTAATTTCACATCTTCTGGAGATTTTTTTTTTTTTTTTTCTTATCCATGTTTGGCTTTCTCTCTCTCTGTCCTTCAGGAACAAGCTGTACAGCGGCTCGGCCGACTGCACCATCATAGTAAGTTCCTGCAGTGGGCAACTGTTAACTGGACAGGGAGATATCCTGTTCCAATTGCATCCCATCAGAGCTCATCTCAATAGCTGTCCCCTTGTGCTTGTCTCTGAAGGTGTGGGACATCCAGACGCTGCAGAAAGTGAACACGATCCGCGCCCATGACAACCCAGTTTGCACGCTGGTGTCTTCGCACAACATGCTCTTCAGTGGCTCACTCAAAGCCATAAAGGCAAGCTGTTTCCACCATTCTGATGTGTGATGTGCAACTGTCTGAGGTGAAGTGAAATGTTTACCTGTCATCGGTAACCGTTTGTCCATTGTAGAGTTTCGGTTGTTGTGTGTTTTTATTAGAACTATCAGTTGAATTAAACAAGCTTGTAGGGGATGGTTAAGAACTTGAGAGATGAATGCTGTTGGAGGGCTTTACCTGTAGCTGCTGCAGAGGTTCAGTATGGTGCGAAACTGTGAGTCAGCTCATAAACTGTAATGGTGACATTTTACTTTTTAACATCTGTTTTCCCAACTATGTTTTTACCAAAAATAAAATTCTAATGTTAGCAGCTGTTGGGGTTCTCCATTTCCCTGTAGTGCAGTCACGGGTTATTCGTGGCTGGCCACAGAAATCAAAATTGAGGTGGGGAGATAGATTTCTTTAAGCAGCTGAGGCTGTACTGTGATAGTCTATGTGCCCAGAGTGGAGTTCTTTCGCAAGCTGTTTGACAGGGCAGTTGTGCTTGGCTGGCTTCCTTATCGCCTTGGTAACAGCTGTAAGAGAACCTCTTTCGAAATCATGAGCTCACTCCTTCGAGGGACTTTCCTCTTCTGGGAAACTTTGAAGGCCTTTCACGGCACTTATTTCCCTCCGGCTAAAGTGGAGCCTGTGTGGGAGGATGTGTGTGTGTATGTTTGTGGGCCTGAGGGCTATCCTGCTGTTCCACGGATGACCCCTGGTGTGACGTGTGGCTGCAGGTGTGGGACATTGTGGGCACGGAGCTCAAGCTGAAGAAGGAGCTGACAGGACTGAACCACTGGGTGAGGGCGCTGGTCGCCTCACAGAATCATCTCTACAGCGGCTCCTACCAGACCATCAAGGTGAGGTGTCACCCACCAGCCATGTCTCTCCTTGCCTGCTCAGTCACGTGCTGTGGATTGGTATTTTTGTCTTGTCTTCAATGGTCAAATCTTACTGCCACTCTTGGCTGTTGTACAGCTAATTTGACTAAGGTTTCGAATTGTCACAGAAGCTCAATTGTAGCAATTGCAAAGAATAGTTTTTGTTCTGGAAAACCACTTTGTCGCGAGTACGTCAGGATGAACGGTACGGTTCGGCACAGAAGTGTCAGAAACGTTCAGGTTTGTTGTGTGAAACCTCTTTGTTGATTTTACAAGCATTTATTTGCAGATTAAGATTCATTTGCTATCGTTCTGGAAAGTGTCACCAAATATTTGAAACAGTTGCTTGAAGATACCAGGCACATATACAGTGAAGACTCCTTTGAAGGCTTGATTGGTTTTTCCTGCTGAAACATGAATCCCACGTGCCCCTGAGAGCCCATTTACCAACCTGGGCAGAAACTTGAGACGCAAAACTCCTCTCCTTGCTTTGCAATTTAGTTGAACCCCGTGGGGTACGAGAAGGGAACCAGATGCTTTTACTCTTAGGTTTGTGGTGCTTTCTTCTATTACGCAAAAGCAAAAGAGGGAAAGAGGGCAAACAGAGGCAGGGAGAGAGGCAGAGTGAGCAGAGTGGGGTCAGTTTCACAGGTTTGCATCATCCTTTTGCTGGATTTCTATTTTCTCCACCAGCACCTCCCAGCCCTGTTCCCTGTGAGTAGGGAGTTGTTTTGGGGGTGGAGCCGAACCTGCCTCTGCCAATCCCGAGCTCCAGATGTTGTCAACACTAGCGTTGCCATGGAGATGGGCTCCACCACCTCCAGCTGCTTAGTTGCTCAGTTTTTCCATGGCTGATAAGAGAGGATGGACGAGGGGCCCCCGCTGGACTGTTTGGAGTGGTTCATAACCCCCACCCCTTGTATGAGCCTTCCTGTCTCTTTGGCAAAGACAAGCAAAGCTTTTATGGCTGTACTTTTCCCACAGTGTATTTTTCCCGCCCCCCCTTGCGTGATTGATGGGTTTTGTCCAGAAATGGCAACTGTGAGCAACAGATTGAGAACATTTATTGATGTTTTCACATCATAATGAATCAGTCCTTTACACAAGAGATCCAACATCAGCAAAAACACCTAAGGACAAAACTTAGGAAGATGGTCCCGACTGGGTCTGTAGCTTATTTTTTTAATTTATTTATTTTTAACCCCCCCCCCCCCCCGCAATTCTGAAGTCACTTCCGCTTTGGTCACAAACAGATTACATATGTGTTTTGATTTATTTACAGATTAGGTGCTGTAGAAACCTTCAGTTCAATAATAAATAAATACTGTGTAATTTTTTTTTTAATCAACTTTGACTTGCCTTAAAATTAAAACCAATTTAAAACAACTGAAAATAAATGTTTTCACAAACTCCTGTTCAGTAACAACTGTTGACTGATTTGACCCGTAAATGATGTTCAATGTATATACGTATATTTATATAAAATATGAGTATTGAGTATTCCCGTATATGTATATATGTACGTGTATGTGAGAAGTATACACAATAAATCCCACATACAGGAAGGCTACACATGAACTGTAGAACTTTAGAAGTCTTTGGAATTAGAGTGGTCTGGCACTACTCTTTTGTTGGGTCTTTTTTGCTGACATGTTTCTGCTGGGGCAAATACAAGCCACGTTTGCTGTGCTGCAGACAGAAGTTACAAAAACTAGATTCTGAAGAAAATGCAATAAAAAATAAACTGTTTTCTTTGAAAATTTATATTTTAACCTTTTGTAAGGCATGGAGCCAGTGTAATTCCTGTTCTTTTCTGCTTCTCCAGATCTGGGATATCCGCTCTCTGGAGTGTGTCCATGTCCTGCAGACCTCTGGAGGCAGTGTGTACTCCATTGCTGTCACCAACCACCACATTGTCTGCGGCACCTATGAGAACCTCATCCACGTGAGTGTCTGATCTGTTACCACAGAGCCACCTGCCTTTTTAATTGTCCTTCAGAAGGCACAGCTGTGTCCGTTTGTCCAGGTGTGGGACATCGAGTCCAAGGAGCAGGTGCGGACCCTCACTGGCCACGTTGGCACCGTGTATGCCCTGGCGGTCATCTCCACACCAGACCAGACCAAAGTGTTCAGTGCCTCCTATGACCGCTCGCTCCGAGTAAGTGCGCTTTTCTCGACTCTGCCGTTAGAGGGGGTGTTTGTGTGGGACGCCCCTGAGGCCTTGCGTTGGACCGACTGAGTGTCTCGCTGCTGCAGGTGTGGAGCATGGACAACATGATCTGCACCCAGACACTGCTGCGGCACCAGGGCAGCGTCACCGCACTGGCTGTTTCACGGGGCCGCCTCTTCTCTGGGGCTGTTGACAGTACGGTGAAGGTGTGTCCTCCACCCCCTGTTCTCCATGCATCAACCAGACCCATGTACTCCTCTAGCCCTAACTGGACATGTGAACTCTTTCCAGAATGGTCTCACACTTCTGATGCTGAAGGACAGATGCGCTAATGGTTGTTTTTTGCTTTGTTCACTCCAGGTTTGGACCTGCTAAAACAGCTCCCTCCGGTCAAAATGCTGTCCAGAAACTTGGAACAAACAGATCTGGAACTGCCTTCACAGCTATTGTTATTAAGATGATTAATCAACAATGCCAAGCTGATAAGTTTGCCTGTTTTTTAAACTTTTTTTATGTTGTAATTATGTTGTAATTATTTACTTGGCTGAGTTTTTTTTTTTTTTTTTTTTTTTTTTTTTTTAATAGCCATAGTCAGGCTTTCCCTTTTTTAAACTACAAATGTATACACTCAGTGCTGCAGAAGCGCCCTATCCCAAAGGCCCCTGGTGTTGATGCTGCCTGAGACGCAGGCCACTGGTCGAACCCGCTCTGAATGTCAAGACTGTTGTGCCCGGTCGGTCAAAGAGCAACCGCCCCCAGGTGACACACCTTCTAAACTGTGTTCACATCCTGGGCGTGGAGCGCAGCGAGGCTGCGAAGCGTCTGCCTTACCTGAGAATGCCTACGAGCAGATCTGGTCCTGCCCCCTGTCCCAAGAAGACCCAGACCGTCCCAACCCACCCCTTCTTTAGTTACACACACATACACAAACTCCATTCTGGCTGGATGCCTGTGACTTTGCCAAACAGCTCATCAGCCTCCCCTGAAACCTGGTGCCGTAGTGTGATGGGAAGATGGGAAAGAGGACTGTACTGCTACCATCCTATATGGGGAAAACTGTTAATATGTGCAAATGTCTAATTGCAGTGAGATCCGAAATGGAAAACCTTGCTGGATGTTAATTTTTGCCACGCTGGTGTGTTTTGAGGACCGAAGACTCTTACAGTTGGCAGAACCTGAGGATCGCTTGAGACAAGCAGATCTCCCTCCGTGGCGAAAGGAGGCTGCGGTATTTGCTGGGACATCCTGCCTCGGGTTTCAACCTGTATTTTGGATAAAAACTTAAAACTCTAAATCATGCCCTAAATTGTGCAACCTGTGCTTAGGATCAGTTGCTTCGGGTTGTTTTTTTTGTTTTTTTTTAAGTGTAATATGGGTCTTAGTCAAAAAAAATGTTGCATTAGGTGTTACTAAAATGGACGAAAAACGATCAGCTCACATTCTGCAGATGCCAACAACCTGTAATTGTAACTGTAATTTTTTTTTTTTTTTTTTTACTTTCTTGGTTCAGTGGGCAAACTGCAAGACGCTGCTTTAATGTGACTACCGAAATATTTTTCAACTTCAATGTGCTGCTGTCTATTTTAAATAGGCTTTTTAAAAAAATACATAAAATAATGTAGGATGTTTTTAACCTAAGTGTACGCTTTGTTGGGTGTTCCTTACAAAAGGTTCGCAAAGTGCGGTTGTTGGCACCGTAGCGGTCGGCGGGGGGTCCAAGTTGACCTGTTTTTCTGGACGTTTGTTAGTTGCTCCAGCTGTTAAAGACAGGAGTCCGGCTACAAAAGCGATGCATGGTTATTTGTTTTCGGTTAGAGAACTTTTGTAAGGATACACTACAGTGTGTATTTGCAGTGCCAATGACAGGTATAATTTTATGCTTTCACACTCTATAGATTGCAAGTTGTGAGGTACGATTTCTATTTGAGGGGGGCGGGGGTGGGGGGTTTAATGGGGGTCAAATGTATTTTTTTCCCTTTGCAATTATGTACATTCACTTGTATACTTTGTTAATCATGACTTTACCATTAAAGCAGTATACACTTTTTTCTGCAGTCACTTCATTTCTTCCAGTTGTCACTGTGATTAATGACAATGTAAAAGTGGAGATGGAGATGTGTAATCTCTCCTTTTTTGAGGAAGCGGTGTTTCGGATACGTTCTCTCTTGCGCAGCAGTCTCCCCGTTTTTTTTTTTTTCATCAATACGTTACCGTCGCACCAGGAGTCGGAGTAATTTGGCGTCACTCAATCTGATGGACAAACATGGTTTTCCAACATTTCCAAAGCTCTAAATATCAGTCAACTGAAGTGACAAAGCGGGGATTTTTTTTTTTTAAAAGAAAACTGCATTTATACTTTACATTGTTAATCCTATAAATGTTACTACCTGGCAATTATTGTAACAACGTTATAAGTGATGTCTGCAGTCAATGGTCAGATATAACCGGGAGGAAAAAAATAAACCCAGGTAAACAGTTAAACTCATGATTCGACCGTGGACGCCAAAAGAAACAGCTATTTGTTATTAGTATATAACATTTATTAGGACAGGTGGCTGCTGATGCAGTCAACAGCACTGTTCCATTGCCAGTCACATCAAGTATAGTACAAGTCAATGGCAGAACGTCAACTCAACACGATACACAGCCTGTGCGTTTGACATCTCAAAACGCCTTATCTTTTTTTTGTGTGCAGATGATAAAAATAAAACTAGTCCTGTTTCTTGCTCCATTATATATTTAACTTTCTTTAAAATTATTTGAAGGAGTTTTAATTTTTTTTTTAACCTCTGGGGAATAAATGAATTCTTTGTATAACAAAGTTTAAAAATGATGACATGAAACATGAAAATGTGTAACATTTGAGACAAAATATTACACCACCAGAAAGCGATAAGGGGTCAGATCACAGGGCTGTGAGAGAGGGGAGGGATGGATGTGAAGCAGTGACATGGTGGAGAGGAGTCCAGCACAGCAGCATGGAAGGACCAGTTTCTCCATTTCTATGGCAGCCGACGGACTGACCGCAGTAACTGGCCTCCACAGAAGCTCAACAAGATCATGCTTCTTGATGCCCAGCCTCTGTGCTTACTTACACAATACTTAACTAAACAAAACCTTAAACAAGGCACATATATATAAAACAATGGGACACTGCCTAAAATACAAAGATTACACAAGTACTGGTAAAATGACCATGTTACTGCAAAACAAATATGAGGAAAAAATAATTCTACTGTGATCAATAAAAAATATTTTACAACCGCTTCAATTCTGCCATACATGGAATATAAAAATGCAGTCTGATATAATACTATACTTTGCAGTCCAATCTAAATAAATATTTTTCTTGATATTACACACCATTAAATACTTTATATATAATAAATTAGTCATATCAAATACTGTTTCATTTTAGAAGAAAGGGGAAAGTGGAAAGTTTGTGTTATGAAGACCATCTGCCTAAGGTAAGAAAAAAGAACAAGATATGCAGTAAACAAACACTGTATGAAATATGCAGCATATCCTTGATTTTGAAGTGCTTATCTTTAGTTTTGTGGGTCTTTTTTGGGACCTGACGCCTTAGTTGTATACACACACAAGAAAAAAAAAAAAGCAACTGAAGTTCTGACATACCAGCGGTGGAAAAAATGATGATAGATTGTCACGTCACCAGGGTGACAATGGATGGAAAATGCAGCATATTATTTTTAGGTACTGTGCTCTTCTGACAGTGACAGCAACAACAGCAGTGAACTGGGGACGACGGTTCGAGACTAACAGCTCCGAGGCTCTAGCGCAGGTGTAAGCGTCTAACTCCAATATTAATGTTGTGTGACAACGACATTCACTTTTTTCTGGGCTCTGCCTTCCAGAGTTCGCAGCCCCAGAGCACCGTGGTCACTCTGGTCTTCACATCGCTAAAGCAGGGAAATTCAAGATCATGCCAAACTGTGTCATAACCAGAAAGACAGTAATCCAGCTTCCCTTTTCTGTCTGATCTAGAGTTCACTATCTGGCAACTGATTCACACACAAGGTAAAACAGCCTCCTCTGGAAAAAGGTCATATAGAAAAACTGCGGCACTATATATGTTAGCTGTCCGTTCAGAGCTGTCAACATCACGAAACAAACGCTAAGCTGCGAACATCAAGACCACGTGGATGGAGGCCTTCTCGTAGAATCCACCGGCATGGCTATAGGCCGAGGAGTTTTATTAGGGGCAGCAGCTGCTTGTTTGCAGATGTTGGAAGATGTCAGTGCAGATGCAACAAAAGTAGATGTGCTGTAAATCCACACATGACAAATGACAAAAAAAAAGTTAAATTTTCCATCTGACAGGTCTGCATCCATTTGTTCAAGGTGTTGTTGCTGTTTCATATTTGCGGCTAAAGGTTTCGTTCAGAACCATTTTCTCAAACGCCTTCTGATTAATGACGAATAAATAAGTCAGTTTAAAGGGCAACCCACTGAAAAACGCAATTTGACGTGGAAAAACCCAGCATTTCTTCTTCTGCGTCAGAAACCCAGAGTCACTTTTCCAGTATTAAAGCTCACCATCCAACACCACCATGTTCCCTCTATCTGGAGCGGAAAACTGGTAACTTGGCTTCAAAAGCTCAGTCAACGAGTTTGTTGGATGATGGAGAAATAATATAGTTTGAAAGCAATTCATTCTCTATATAATGATCTATAATGAAGGTCATTCATTATTATGTTTATTATGTTCAGGGTAGAGCTGCGATGTTCAACATGAATTTAGTCAGTGCAGCTCAGAGCTTGCAAAGATACGGTGGGAACTATTTTGTTGAGCGGAATTAACTCAGTAGAACGACAAGTGAAGCTGACAAGCCATAATTTTGACAGCGCAGCAAACTGACGCTGTTCAGCGGGACGCCCAGTTTGATATATTTTGCATCACTGCTCAAAATACTGTTCAAGATACCCACGGTTTCACAAGCCTTCAAGGGGTGCTTTCGTGGTTCAGCACATAACACAGCACGCTCACAAAAAAATGGCACCGCTTGTTAGCCGTCTTGTACACGTACAAACACACGCGCACTCACACACAAACACACGGACACAATACCGATAGAGGTCCACCACAGATTGCCAGAGAAATCCAGTTCGAAGGCAGCAGAGGAAGCCCTCCTGAAGAGCTGGTCTTACTTCCAACAAGGGGACGTCAGATGGGCAAATAAACATCAGCGCTGCTGACAAATTTGAGTGTTCTGGGGGTTTTTTTTGTGCCATTGTGGAAGCTGTGTACTTTTTTAAAAAAAAAAAAAACAGACAATCATTTCAGGTGCCTGCCGATCGCGTCAGCAGTGAGGACACCTTCAGAGCAGAGACCTTCTAACTGAGGGGAGGATCCTCAGTATCACTCGGAATGCTGGGAGTCTTCAGTCTCCGGCTTCTGATCGTCCTTGTGCTTTTCTCGGGCTGCCCTATTCACCTGGTCTTTCACACCGGTACGTGAGCAGCACGTTTGTGCGATACGAGAACCTCAACACTCCGACAGCCGTGAGCTTCCATCACGGGGAACTTTGCGCCACCCTGTGCGCCGCCGCCAATCCAGCCAGTTTGCAGGGGATGTGCGGCGTCTGCAGACCCGAGAGATGTGGGAAGAGCGGCGCTGTGCTGTCGTGCTTTCCCTGCTGCCGAGGCAGAGGGGAACATGGAATGTAAAGAGAAGCGTCTCTCGGGGGGGAGGAAGGCGGGTAGCAGGTCCAGATTCAACAGCTTGGCCGGCGGCCGTGCGCACGGCCCCACGGAGGCCCACAACGCGCTCGCAAGCCAGGGGGTCTACCACGCTCACACACATACGCGCACACGCACGCGCACACGGAGATCAATAGGAAAACAACGACAAAAACAAAACAAAAAAAAAAACCGCCACAGATCAAAGAATCCTTCATCGCGACCATCCTGGTTTTAGATCAGCTCATTCATGTAAAAATCCATACATTTTGTCCACAGAGTTGAAAAGTTTATGAACAGCTCATTCAAAGCTACACTTGTAACATCTGGCAAATTCAAATAAAAATAATTATATATTTATATATATATGTATATATATATATATGGGAAGAATACATTAGTCAGGGCAATGGGATATATATATATATATATATATATATATATATATATATATATATATATATATATATATGTATAACAACTCTGACTAATGTATGATTCTCAACATAGGACTTTAAACTTTGTTCATGCTTACAATTTACACATACAACAGTACTGTTATTGTTTTATTATTCTTTTTACATTAACTTGAATATTCCAAAGTTTCTGAAAAAAACGATTGTAAAGTTTTCTTCACTCACTAACCCAATGCTTATGTGCTACGTCTTTCTTTTTATGCCTCGGATCTCGGAATTTTCTTTCAGCCCAGTCCTGAGGTAATTCATCTGGGGTTTGGAGGATCTGGTCAGTTGTGCAAAACCAAAAAGGAAGGATGGAGCAAAGAAGAGAGGTGGGGTGGGGGGGAGTACTCTGGGATGCTTTCAGGAAGAGGTCAGGTGGAGGTGAAGACAAGAAAAGGGAGGGAAGCCTACAGGGGAGGCTGGAATGTTGCCTGTGCCCCTGGGCCCCTCTCGTGGACCCCCAGGTTGTGCTGCGGACCCCCAGGTTGTGCCTCACTCCAGCATGGCATCCAGCTGGTCGGCCAGGTCGTCAAACATGCTGCCGATGTCGTCCAGGATGCTCACTGTGCTCTTGTCCTCGGCCACCGAGCTGCAGAAAAGTGGGGGGGATCAGGGGATGGAAGTCAAACTTCTGCTGCCAGTTGGCTCCACGTCTGTTTTTGTCTGCCATGCCTGTCTTTTCTGAAGTAATATCCATTACATATTCAATTTTACAATGTTTGTAAACCGCACTCCCACCTGGGGACTGGGGAGGAGGGGAATTTAAAAAAAAACGTGGAGAAAATTGTCGTGTCGGCTTTATTGTGTCTTACTGCGTTTTGTTAGATTTGAGTGTTTCATGGTCGCAGTTTTCATCGCATCATTTTTAATTGCGGTTATTTGGTGACAGACCCGCATAGTTCTGAAACTCTTTGGTACCTTTTAAATGTGCTGCGTTACCAATCTTTTATTCTTTGATGAGAAATATGACGGCCGGTTAAATGCGAATTGATGTTTTATGGTAATTGGCATATTGTGGATTGTTAGAAAAGAAAAAAAAAGTAAACCGTACAAAGTCAAACAGAACATTTCACATGGAAGAAATGCACTTTAAACTGATGATTCATCACATCATAGCTCCACCTATTGTACACATGTGAGCTTTAAATGGCTTGAAAGTGGCTTAATAATTGTCGCAATATCTATAGATCTACAGATGAAGATATCTATTATCTATTTCAGGTAGAAAATGTAAAGTGCTTCTCCACATTAAGATGTGGAGCTAAAGTGTACAAAGTATTTATATCAACAGGGCTGTCTGGAAGGCCTTCGACAAGGAAGTGGTAAGACAACAGTCTTACTCTTGGTGCCCGTCCTCCTGCTTGATCTTCTCCTCAACAGCCTGCAGAGCTGCTGCCAGAGAAGCACTGGTCTCCTCCAGCTTCTGCTGGGCCACCTCTGCTGCGGCAGCCACCTCTGCTGACACCCCACTGATGGAAGATCGAGGCGGCTTCACTGGCGGCGGTGTGGGACCTGGTGTACTTGGGGTTCTGGGGGTCTGTGGTGTCTGAGGGGTTTGAGGACTCTGTGCCGGGGGGCTGAGGGGCATAGCAGGGCTGGAGACAAGTGAGGGAGGGGACGGTGTGGAGGGGGGAGTCACCCTGATGGTCTGCAGGACCTTGGCTGGCTTGGGGGCGGTAGGAGGGGGGCTGGGCTTTGGTGACACTGGGGGTGGCATTCGTTTAAGTTCTGGAGCACAGAGAGATGAAAGCAGAGAAGTCAATCAGACAAATATGTGGAACAAAGATCTGCGGTGAAACAGATAGGTTTAGAATATTCATAGTAATACTGAAGACCGGTGCTGTGTACCTGGACTAGTGGGACCAGGAATGGAAGCTTTCTTAGATGTGGGTGTCGGGGGTCCTTGCTTTTTCATCTGCTGAGCCAGCACTGGCTTGGGGGACACTGGTGGTTTGACTGGCTTGCGTGGCTCGCCGTCAGAACCCAAGCCAAAGTCGGCACTGTCCCTGCGGCGGGTGGAATCACCGTTGCCCTGGAGCCGGGTGTGCTCCGTGCTGCTCATCTCGGAGACGGGCCGCCGCTTGATGGTGCTGGTACCGTTTTGGAAGGGTGCGAGGAGCTGGCTATCCTGCCCATCTATGGAGTCCTTGTCTTTGCTCTTGGGGCGGCGCTTGACAGTGCTGGACTCAGTCAGTTGGAACTTGACCCCGTCTGGGTGGTGCTTGTACCTCACGCGCCTTTTCAGTGTTGCTGTGGCATCCATTCGTGACAGCTCCTCCTGCGGAAGGGAGTAGATTGTGTCTGGAAGGCCTTCGACCTTGCCCTGCCTAGGTCGTGGCCTGATGGTGAGGTTGCCATCCTCGGCGAAGGGCAGGTTTTCGGCAGTGCCTGCTTGCGCCTCCACAGCAGGCCGGTCTTGCGGTGCCTCTTGTTCTACGGCTCCTCGTTCCCGTCGTGCTGCTGCCACCAGCCCTGTTACTGGGCCACTGATGGTCCTGCGTCGATTCACCACCTCTCCGTCCAGCCCAATTGCATCACGGTGCCTCCCGTGGAGAGGGGAGACCTGTTGGGACAGAGTCATCCTTACACACCCTGCTCATAAACCACACAGAGCCACAACTTCCCGGCTTCTCAGCAGACCCTTGCGTAAATGGACGGACTGTAACTCCTGCATGTGGTTTGTGTTGCATCAAGTTATTTTTACACAATATACGATGACCTGAAAAAGTAAGTATATCTCTGGTGAAGTTTTGCATTTTAAATACCATAAAACATCTGGATGTATGATCTTCTTTCAGAGCTGTAAATAACATAAGGTCAGTACATTTTGCAAATATCATTTATGCTTTTGGACTTATTAAGTCAACAAAACACAATAGCTCTAGGTTAGTCATTTTGTTAACTGACTGGACAGCTAAGGGAGAGTAGATTTAAGGACCTGGTTTTGAACAAAGGTGACAAACTTGGTTTTGCTTTGAAGCAACCGTATTTGGTTAGGAGGGAAACGTGAGAGTCAAGTCCCCCGCTGTAGGACGCAGGAAGAAAAATTCTTGATGGTCGCGACTGGGCAAATGATAGAAAGATACCTGTGAAAGATCACATGCACATTGAAAAAATCCAATTCTATGGCAGTCTACAAAGAGCAGGCCATCCCACCAAATGCCGCCCACGCGCAAAACTAAAAGCTGCTGCAAGATCTCTGGGTTAAAATCAAGGGTCACCCAAGGATCAAGCGGAAGCTGGAGGAGACCAGTGCTTCTCTGGCAGGAGCTCTGCAGGCTGTTGAGGGGAAGATCAAGGCGGAAAGCGCACATTGCTGGATCCGGTGGCGTCCCTCTCTTTGTCCACTCCATAAATTTTTCATTTAAATAAAAATATAGAAATTCGATTTTTGTTCAGATTGTGGACACCTGACAGGATATAATGAGGACCAGATCCCCACATGTATTCATACACTGAAAAAGACATTTGGGGGTGTACTTTAACATTATTTAATATTACTGTAGTTAACCCATCAGAATGTGTAGATCGTATCTCCCGACTCAAAACGGATCTGAGTTGTAATTTAAAAAATGTGACGAATTAACTCTGCTATTAACTGCCGACGCTTCATAGTGTTGACAGGCGTATCTATCATAAATTTTACCACGACAGCTGTTAAGCAGAAAACGGAAGTGTGTTCTTCAAATTCACATCTTGACAATAAGACTGTGAGTGTCGGATGTCTACAACAGGCTAAGTGACAACTCACACTGTCACTTGCAGGACCACTTGTGGGGGCTTACAAGGAAGGGAGACAAAATAATCGACGCTCATATGAGGTGTGTTGTACACGGTTACCTGCAGGTAATGATGTCCGCCAATAGATTTCAAGGCTTTGGCACCTCCCCCAATGGAGGACAACTCGAGCATAGCTGCTATGCTCTTTACGCTGCCTGCGCTGCCTGTGTCTACCGCTCCGCCAATGTCACTGGCTCGCCGGCGCTCGTGATAGGTGACGTGAAGGAGCTCCCCGCCACCCTGCTCCTTGGTGTCCTCTCCCAGGTTACCACTGGTGATGGCTGAGCTGGAGCGCTTCGGTGGGGGCGGCGGGGGACCTTTCTTCTTGGGCCTCAGAGCGAACGACTGGCTGCGGTTGACATTTTTCTCAGACTGGCCCCTGACAGAGTTGCTGCGGCCGACGCGCGGCTGCATGGTGGCGTACTTGGCGTCGGGCACAACCAGCTCGTCGCGGTCCTGCTCGCTGTCGGATGTGGCATAGCGGCTCAGGCTGTGAGCGCGCTTCTTGGGTAGGCCCTGCTCCGCCTCGGGCTCATTGCCCTCTGGGGGCAAGCAAAGCAATGGCACAGACACTGGAGGGCTGGCCGGTGGCCCCTCGCCACCCTCTGCAGGCTGCGGTGTCACATATGCGTAGCCTCTGTGTGTGGGGGACTGCGGGAGGGAACGGGGGGACATAGGGCGGTCTGACTGAGCCAGGAGCTGCGGTGTGGGTTTCCCCTTTGCAGTGGCCTGCGCAGGCACCACGGTCTGTGGGGAGGAGGGCTTGGTTTTAGTGGGAGTTTGTGGTGGCGTGTAGGGGGGTCCACCTGCCCCCTGGGGAAAAGACTGCCGGGTTTTGGTCAACGCAGACGGGACGCCGGACCTCTGCATGACCTGGCCTTGGCTGCCCTGACGCGAGGTGCGCAACTCCTTCCTCGGAGGCCCTCCGCTCTCCTCCGAGTCCCTCCTGGTCAGGCTGTTCTCGTGCACGCTGCGTGCCCGCGGTGGCAGGTGGTTGGCACCCTGCTTGAGCTCCACCCCCTCAGGAACCTCCCCTTGGCGGCTGGCAGTGGCATGCAGCTCAGTGCCAGCATCACTCTCCAAGAAGGCACCCCTTTTGGGAGACATGCCTTCACTGCTGTCGTGGGCCTCCGTTTCCACACCCCTCATATCCAGGGGCTGTGGCACCTTCTTGCGCAGAGTGCTGCGGCCCTCAGACGCCTTCTGGATCTCCACCAGTTTCTTCACTGCCAGCATCAGTTTTTTCTGGTGACCTACAGATGTGGAAGTGAACGAGAAATCACTGCGACGATCGCCCAGACCACATCTACGGCTCCAAGTTAGAATCTAATATCGACTCTCCAAATAGGTTCAGTCCGTAAAATTTTTCATTCCATTATAACGTCATTTTTAAGAAAGAATAAAAGGTAAATGTTCTGTTCTTTAGCCACCATGCCAGTTTGTCTGGCTACCTTTTCTCTTTCCGAATGTTTGACAGGCAAGACTAAAGATTAAAGCCAAAATAAAGACAATTAAATCCTGGATTTTCTTTTCCAAAGCCTTTTTGCAGCTAGTGAGATCCTAAGGATTTTGGGGGATATTTCTGGGCAGCTTTGTACATAGTGCTTTGTTTACATTTGGTGAGGTCAAAAGTAAATAAAATATTTCTCAAACTGTACTGTACAATACTATTAGTTGTTATGCCTGACTCCACCTTTAGGCATTTCCAATAGTCAGTCAAGAAAAAGGCACCGATTAAATGACTTATCATGCACTGCAAGACTTGGAAAGTTCCAGCACAGGTTTGCCGTACCTAGCTTAGTTATGCCAATTTCCTGCAGGTCTTCCCAGGTGATGTCAGTGATGAAATCAATGTTTTCATAGCCATTGTGAACCAGAATCTGGTAATACTGACTTAGTCCAATCATGGACAGCCACTCTGCCAGGTTGGCCTGAAGGCGACAGAAAAGTCGACAGTTAGTGACACATAAGACAAAACCCACTCTTGGTATTCTAGGAATTTGCAGGCAACTGGAAGTTCATCGGAAGGTGTGTCGTGTCCATCCAGTGGCTCTTTGTGCCAGCAATGCGGCGGGATTACAGAGTGGTCGAGGTGTGTTAGAAAGTGGATTCTTTGAATAATTTGAGCAATAATTTTACTCTATTAATTAATGAATAATATTATTAATGCACTGCAGTATTTCTTCTTTGCCAGCCTGCTGTAACGTGGACTTTGCTCTCACAGGTTTCTGATCCGGGAGCCACTCTGTGACGCTGAGCTTGTTGATCTCTGAGGTTATCTTCTTTCGGTGGCCAGGCTTGGTCACTCCAACTGCAGTCAGGTCCTGGAAGACAAACACAGAGGCCCCCGGCCCCCGTCAGCCCCAGAGCCGCAGGGTGCCCTGCCAACCAAGGAGGGGCTCCCGCGGGGCCCCTGGTGCTGCTGCATGTCCCCCTGTTTTTGTGCAAAACACAAACAAGACAACTCACTTCCCTCCACCCTCACTTTTGAGAAAGCACCTGAAGGAATTCCTTGTCACAGCACTCAGGTAGTGTGAAAAAAAACAGTCCAAACTAAATAAACCAGACAGCCAGTGTTTCACCTACTGTGACTTCAGTACATCTGACCACCATGTAGTGCCAGAAAAAAAAAATTAATCATAAAGTTTATTTTGGGAACACAATTTGTAATTTGTACTTTTTCTGCTCTGCTGTTTGGGACAGCTTTGTCGTGGGACTTGGTTTCATAAAGCGAAGGCAATAGCACTATAAGCTTAAATTCTAGTTGCTGTTTTCATGAGATGTAGTTATATCAGGAGTTTCAGAGGCTAGATGAAAAAAGTCACAATATCGTGTGACGTATGTACAGTGCTGTGCAAACGTGTTAGACATGCAACTTCAATGTCTGTTCAGAAGTGCAGGTAGATTCCTATCCACCATGAGGGAGGTTTCTCATTGGTCCCAAATTCATTCTGCAGCCTGAGAATGACCTCAAACACCCAACCTCAGTCATACACAACTATCTTGAGCAAAAAGAAGGAATCCTGCAACAGATGATATGGTCCCCACAGAGCCCTGATCTCAACATGATCAAGTCAGTCTGTGAGGACATGCAGAGACAGTCAAAGTCTGCAGAACAACTGTGGCCAGTTGCTCAAAATGTTTGGAAGAACCTTCCCAACCTCTACCTTAAACTGCATGCAAGTTTTCCATAAGAGAACTGATGGTGTTTTAAAGGCAAAGGGTGGTCCCACCAAATATTGATCCGATTGAGGTTTTTTTTGTCTACTGCACTTTTTAGAAGGTTTATTGATTAATAAGTTATCGTGGCATTATTTCTGGAACCATCCTTGCTTTATAGCATTTTTCCCACAGGTGCCTAAGACTTTTGCACAGTACTGTACTTTACTGGTTTCATTCCAGTCAGTCAGTGCAAATAGAACCCAGGAAGCTGCAAAGATGTATGGCTCATAAACACATACTGTTTGGAATGCAAGGTCATCGTTTTCATGCAGCTCAACTGCCGTCGAAATGAAACTTAAAAAAATGAAAGTGGGCTTCCAGTAGCTTCTGAATTCAGAGTCATGAAGAAAACACTATTTTTATTATCAAAAGCAGCATTTGTTTAGTAAAAGAGTTCAACCAGGTGAACTCTGGGTGATCTGTGCATGTATGTTATCCGAGGAATGCTTTCCTCAAATCCTAATGGACAGAGAGCAAAGTGAGTCATACCCATAAACTGCTGGACATGCCACTAATATGCCCTTCACAGTAAACAGGGTTTTATTGCAAGTGAGTCACCGGCAGGTACCAGAGCAGTTAGTATCAACAGTCAGTGCGGGGGAGTCATGTTGCTGGTACACCTATAAGAGGTCATTAATACAGTATATTGCATAAATGGAGATTAAAAAGTGTCCATGGCCGACATAATACAGCGCACACTAGTTACAGCTTCAATGACAGTGAATGAACACTGAAAACTTTTTTATGAAACGCAAATGTAAAATTTCAAACATTTTGCTCCAAAACATTTTCAGAAATTTTTCAAATTGTGGTACATTCTTATGGTAAGTTGCTTAAAGGACTGAAAAAAAACAGCAGGATTGTGGACCAGGGCTACAGGAGGCAATGGTGAGGTTTTGCCGTACAGGTAAACAACTGAAACAGCAGAAAAAATAGTGCTAAAGAACTTGCAGTATTTATCATGTGTAGCATGTTAGTTTTGTCCTCTATATACTGCAACAATATAGAGTAATTCCTCGGCATCCGAATCTAACTTGTCTTTGAAAACGCACCCGATATAGAACTTTTTGGATACCGAGTGACTATTTCCCATTATTTGAAATGGGGGGAAATAAATAAATAATGTGCTGCCAGCCCATCAGAAAACACCTGTATAACTATTAACCCGTAACTTCAGCACGATAAACACTGTGAACTCCAGTTAGCTCACTTGAAAACACATAATTTTGTCGTTGTTTGCATGTTTATAGCGTGTGGCGCAGTGTGTACAGTACAGGACGTTTCACATGTTAGTCACTGTGTTCCACACGGGAGATGAGATGGCGGATGGTGGGCTTCACAGCCCGCGTTCAGTGTTATGAGATGTTGAATAAAGGGAATAAAGACTTGAGTCAAAGTAACCCGCCGTCCACCTCTTTGTTTCACACAGCAAGCGACATTTAAATAAACAGGTTTATTTACACGAAACACGAAACGTGCAGTAAACCTGGTGACGCGTACATCTGGCTTTGGATAAATTCGTAACAGAACACAGTAGAGTTTATTAAATTGCATACAGTGTTATTTTATTATGGTATTTATTTGCAGATTTTTAAAATTTATTTGGATTTTTATTTGGGTTTTTATTTCTTAAGGTAAAAATTTGTTTTCCATTAGACACGTTCAGTGTCACTGTTCATCCAGGAGACACAGAAACACATGTTCCTGCTCAGGGCTGAGTGGTAAGGGGCTCCGCATGGGTCTCCAGTGCTCTAGAACAACACTGTCCTCCTGCTGGCCAGATAATGCTCTCCAGACACAGCACAAGCTCATGGACACAGATACAACACACAAAGGCACGGAACCAATGGGAGACAGCGGCTGTAGGTCATGTGATGGGGAGACTGGAGAGGGTAAGGAAACACAGAGATTGGCTGATCTCTGGCATCGGTGGAGGCTCGATTTCTTTCTTCTGGGAGAAAAAAGAAACGTGTGAAAACAGCCAAGTGGTTCGACAGCTGTGCCCCGGCACTCGAGCCGAACGTAGGGGTTACAGAGCTAAGCCCTCTGCGTGGGGTGCAGTGCAGATGCAGCACGCTGTGGCTCCGGCGCTCAGCTCGTACGCTGGTGAAGGTGTAGACATATGCCCCCCTTTCACCATGCAGACATCCGCAAGGTGCGTGCGGGACAGTTCACAGGGGAACCGGTGGCATCCTGCATGAATTCAGCCAGAATCACCAACTATCTGCTCTTGGAATGAGGTTTCTTTTGGCGGGAGGGGGGGGGGTGTGTGACGGAATGACTGTAAAGAGGGAGGTGGGGGGGTGGGGTGTTGATCTTACCTCGGGGGTCATTCTGCTAATGGTGGGTATGTCATAGCCCGCGCTGATGAAGTTTGGAGCGTAGACTTGCAGCTGAAACTCACTCAGCCATTGGATTACAGCCTCTGAGCTCTAGAAAGAAAAATATGTGGCATTCCGTCATTGTCTCCATCTTGCAGGACGGTCATCGCCTGTCTTCAGTGCGGGCCGCGACCAGGAAGACCCCCCCCCCCCGTCAGCCGCGTCCGCAGCAAACAGCTGGCCGCGCCTGCTGTTCTGAAGTCTTCAACTATCTTGCGGCATCTACTTTCATTAACAGACGGTTTACTCCAGTCTTGCTGCGCTTTCCTTAAGGAACAGCAAATGCGTTTACTTCGGTCTTCTTGCACCACAACGTGGCGTGGACAATAGACACAGCACCAATGACCATTCTCATCACCTGGTGGCAGCGACTCAGACAGGCGGTATTAGTCAGTCATCCATTCAGATTCTCAAACAAGGCGGTCCAGTCTGCGCCAATGAGCGGAAACATCTCTACCTGTACCTGTCTGCCTTTTAAAACCGTAACTTGGGAGCAGACGCTAGGAAACAGGACAGGAAGCTGTGGAAACTGAACATTTTCACATGTCTACATCAGAACTGGCTGGGTAAGAACCTCGGTGTGACAGGATGGTGAGTATTAGATGTGAATGAAAAATCAAGCTGTCAGGTACCAGAGCGACACCTCAGACAAACGTGACTTCACATCCCAGTGTCCGCTGGGGGGCAGAACCAAGACCTGCCGAGGCCTGTTTCGTACAGCAGCTCTGACAGTGCGCTGGCTCCGAGAACCGAGAAAGACAGAAGGACAGAAGGACAGGTAGATAGAGTAACAGCACGCAGAATGTCCCCGGGTTAAAAATAAGCATTTTCAAACAGTAAATTTTATCTATCAAACTTTGCTGTGAGGAACTCGCTTCTTGCACCACTGATATGAATCAGCTTTGCAGGTTTCACACAAAATGTCCTATTTTATGAATGCACGAGTCGTGGGGCATTTTCAGGATCCTGACGGAGATGAGCTGGATGAGCTTTTCGGCACAGCTTGGCTCCCGCGTTTGTTTCTCCAGAGTGATCACTACAAATCATAAAGGGTTATCCATGGAAAATCCACCATGCACTATATTTATATCCATCTCCAAACCGCTGGGCACCAGGCTGTGAAACTACACCCTGGGTAGGACACCAGGCCTTCGCAGATAATATTTACATTCATTCATTTATCCCATGATTTATAGTGTGACGCTACTTAAAATTTGTTTATACAGCTGGGTCAGTTTTAATGGAACCATTGATCAAAGGTCCTACAGTAGGTAGTGGGATTTGAAACTGTTTTCTTCTAAGGGAGGCAGCTGTGAACACAGCACTACCTGCTGCTCCTTTGTTTAGATTTATCTTTGTATTTATATACATTTATTCAAATATTGATATGAACATTGTAATCCATGTTTCTGAGCATGACACTTACTACCATTTACAGAAACCCCTCTGTCAAACAACAGAACCGCACGCGACCTCACATGACCTCCCCTGCTGTGGAATCGCAGCTAAACATCTTGCTAAAGTTCCCATACAACCGTGGGGCAATTTATGCCAAAGTTCAGCTGTACCGTCACAGTTATTGTTTGTCAGTTCTGGGCATTTGCTGAAAAGGAGCAAATCAAAATGTCCGAAGGGTCAAACGGACAAAACGAAATGTGGCTGAATTATGCAAAGGAATAGGTGTAAATAAGCAGGCCGCGGTGTGAGAGCTGTCTCTGTGAGCTCAGTGTGGGCTGTGGAGAGCCAGTGTGAGACACTGCAGTCTGCGGCCTGTGGAACGGAAGCACCTGCAGGGCAAGGAGATGGTTGCTGAGTGCAAAGATGGCCTGTCAACTGGGGGAAGCATCCTTCTACGGTAGGAATTTTACTGCTTCCTTTGCGTGTGTGTGTGTGTGTGTGTGTGTGTGTGTGAGAGGGGCAGTACAACGAAGAGAAAGCCCTGCAGACCAGCTCACCTTTGCATCCTGCGATGCCTCAGCCTTCCTCGGCGGCGGCTCCATGTAGGACTCGTGGTAGGGACAGCTGGAGGACCTCTGTGTGCGCGAGACTGCAGCTGAGGGAAAACACCAGGTCAGCGAGGGCTTCCTGCCCTGCCTCTCCATTACGTGTATTTTTTGTACATTGGCTTCAGCAAGCAACGCATAGAAAACTGTGGGAATGCATAAAAAAGCCACTTTAGTTCAGTTCCACTGTCAACAGCGCCTACACCGTCAGCGCGGGGTGTGTGTTGAAACCATCTGCACACCATAAATGTGGGAGCAAACTCCCTGTCACTAGACATTCCCCGAGATATGCAAACTATTAGCCTGTGTTTTATTCCAGAAATGCTCTCCATGGGTGTCCTGTGTGTTCTTGCAGTGCATTGCCTCTGGAATTTAATCATAACTGACAAAAAGCGCAGTCTGCGGGGATGCTTCATTTCTCTTAAGTGGATCTAAACAGAACGGGAGGCTGGAGTACAAAGCAGCGGTGTAGAGAACAGTGTTACCGACCAGGGCGTTACCAGTGATTCCAAAGAGGGGAATAAAACACCCACCTAGGCAGGTACGCAATGCTTAGAAACTGCATAGTGTGGAACAGCCTAATTATTTATAGTAAACATTATACTAACAAAGGGGGTTTGGGGGGGTTGGAAAGCCTAATTACTATGGTAAATAGATCAGATGTTGAGGGTA
This sequence comes from Arapaima gigas, assembly GCA_900497675.1. Classification (NCBI taxonomy): domain Eukaryota; kingdom Metazoa; phylum Chordata; class Actinopteri; order Osteoglossiformes; family Osteoglossidae; genus Arapaima; species Arapaima gigas. Next base: position 773,792 of record UFQX01000523.1, on the reverse strand, counting down.
TTATTAATGTGACATTTCGGAGATGCGATAAGAATCGAGCCAAATCGCTCAGCGTTTGTTGCCAGAACTGGGGTCTAATGAGTGCTGCGGTGTGCGAGGATCTGACTGGCTGTCGGAACAGAGGATTACTGTAAAAAAAAAATCTTTAATTTGTTTTCTTTGTCACGTCACTTAAAATAGACCTTAATGAAACTGAGGCAGGGTAAGAACCAGCTGCGGAGGGACGGTACTCACTGGAGGCAAAGGAACACCGCATTTCCTATTGCCAGGACAACTAAGTGTAACTTAAACCGAACAGAGGGATTCAAATCCGGGTACTTCTGCCNGGGGGGGGGGGGGGGGGGGGGGGGGGGGGGGGGGGGGGGGGGGGGGGGGGGGGGGGGGGGGGGGGGGGGGGGGGGGGGGTCAGATCCTGCTATTCCCACCTAGAGCTACTTCTACCATGTAAATATTGCTGAAGGTTACGTGTCGTGTGCAGTCAGTACCTTAATGCGCTGTCACCTCACCTTGCAAACACAAATGCAGCTGGACTTTTTTTAACCCAGTTTGTTTTCAGTCCAAAGTCAAAGAGTCATATTCAATAAAAGCTCCATAAAACAGACGCCCCCTTTCTTTATCTACGTGTTTTTTTAAAATATTTTTATTCATTCTGAGCTACATAAAAATAAAAATTATTTAAAAAGACTTAAAAGGAAAAAAGTTGTTTGCAGACTGATTCTTGCCATAAAAGCAGATACATGGCAGCGGTGAGCCGAACTGATCCGGTTCCACATTCCTGTTTTCTTTGGGGGCATTTTATGCCGACTCATGGCTGGGTGTGGAAATGCAAGCAGCTTTCGTAGCGCAACAAACACGTTGTTTTAGAAAATGGATTATTGAGGGGGACAGGAAAAAACAAATAAAAATAAACAAACATCAACATGTTTAAATTGTTGAAAATTTTAGACTCGTGGCATCTAAAAAGAATGTTGTGGAAGGTAAAATGATGGGTATAATGACTGAAAACGGGCTGCTGTACCTGTTGACAGCTCCACGGACTTGGACTGTTCCAACAGGTGTTCCTTGGCTTTTGCAGACTGCGAAAGCACCGTGGCTAAGAGCTGCAAAACAGACCGCACCTGAACAAAACAGGTTCTGAGCATCACAGAAGCCGAGACTGTAGACAGTATGAATGTGAAAGGCTTCTCTGACTGGTCGGTTGAGGGCTTGTTGAGACCCCCTGTAAGCAGCAGTGCTGAGGAAACCTGGGAGCCACAGGCTGGATGCCTCACCTTGACGCCCTCAGCCTGGGCATGCAGGGCGTGAACATTGCTGCTCGCACTCTGCCCACTCCCGGAGGAACGGGCGCTGGCCACACTGCCCGAGCTGCCGGCGCTGCTGCGGTCCGCACCTGAATTCCAAACACAGATCATCAGCCCTGCTGCCATCACATGGCTTATAGCACCCGTACTGCTTAGGAGGCCCCCGTCGGACTGCTAACTGTAATGCACTGATAGACGCACTGACCACGAGAGACGAAACACAGCACTTAGACAGAAAGGTGGAAATGGAAGAGTGGAACACACTCCTCAACACAGACCTCACATTCACAGACGTCACACACAGACGTCACACGCAAGCCCGACACCGGCCTCCCACAAGGCCCACCCGTGGCAAGGATATTCCCTCGGACCGTGTTCTAGACGGACGCAGATGGCTAGGGAGTAAATGGCTCAGTCAGGAGATGTTGTGCACCACGAGTCCCCAGCTCATCAGCAGTCAGCCTTGGGGCTTGGTATGGAGATGGCTGTCCACATGGCGGGGCTGTCAGGCAGCGGATCAGGGGGCTGCCTGGCCGTTACCTGCATAAGGCTTCCGCAGCACCCAGATTTCCTCGCTGGCGCCACCCTGCGGGCCGCCGGTCAGGGTAGGGGAGCCATGGGGACTGGACTCAGAGCCTCTGGAACCTTCAACACAGAAACCAGCGTTAGGAGCACAGTGGGGCGTGGCTGCAGTGCGCTAACAGGCCACGCCCCCAGCCATTCTCCTCAACGTGGTGGTGGTGGTTGTGGTGGTGGTGGTGGTGGTGTGGGGGGTGTGGGTGCTCTTTTCATGGCCTGCGAGGGGACGGATGTGCTGCGTGGTTACTGCAGTTATGATGCAGCAGGCCCATACTGACCTGACCACGGCCATCCCTCTATCCATCAGCTGGGCTCACACAGCCAGAATACACACATATACACATGTATATACGTACGTCTGTTTATACATGTGAGCACTTTTACTCACAACTGCACATAAAATAATCCAAATATGTATGCCTAAACACGTACACATGTTACAATGAATACACATACATCAGAACATATATAATCATATATGTAAACACCGAGAGACTGCAGTGCATTACATAAGCTGAACGCATGTGAAGGATTTCTTTGCCCTCATAAATAACCACAAAAAAACAAACAACTTCTGTGATTTAAAAAAGGCCTTGGAAAATTTTTGCTGCCCAAAAGATATAAACATCAGGACACCTGGGATTCCTCACCAAGTTTACCTTTATTGCAGGCGTAGTTTCGCAACGCTTATGTGAGATTTGACCTTTTTCACAAGAATGAAATTTGTTTAACTTGATTCACCTTTTTTCTCACTTCCATGTCTATTAGAGACTAGACGCAGGAGCTGCATTTGGACCACAGCCTACTGAGCACCAGACCTGTATTATCTGCTGTTTAACATTCAGCTGTAGGAGCTGCTGCAACTGCACTGATACCAGTGCTGAACTGAAGAATGGCTCTCTCCTCGCACCCTGTAAAATAAGTGGGAACAATATGGCATCAGGGGAAAGGGGAGACCTGCAGCGAATCTCAGCTGCTCCAGGCTCTGTTCGCTCCCCCACATTTTGGCTGCGGCAGAAAAGAATTGATCAGAGAGCCCGGAAAGCACTTGGTGGAGGAAGAGGCACCTTGGGAAACAAAAGACGAGAGACGGGATAGCGAGAGTGTAGGCAGTGACCGGGGACTGAGGGAGGACAAGGCAGAGGGTGATATGGTCCAACAAAGCACCTTCGAGAGCACCCAGGAGGTGTCTGGGTGGAGAAACCCCACGCCGGCTCGAGAATTCTTACTCCGTGTGCGGAGCACAGCGTTTTTTACAGGAGCACCAACAACCTTGTCAATCGCGAGTTGTCAAGCCGCGAACGTCAACGTGAACGTCACAAACATTCACATTATTCCCATAACCACAATAATTTGGCTTATTCTCTTCAGCTGCAATCTAAATGTCAAAGATCTCTCTTTAGCGGCCTTGTTATGGGAGTCCATGCAGCGTACAACAGAATGATGAAAGGCATCCTGTACAGTTTGGATGCGAAAAGGGAAAACAAGTATGACATTTGATGTAAACGATAAAATAACAGGTGGGAGAGCTCGTAGGGAGCTAGTCACTGATGCAGAAATGACCATAATGACAGAATTCAGAGCGGCTGTTCAGGCATATAGCAAGAGCTGACAGCCCGGCTGCTGGCCACACTACAGGTACCAGACGCCGTACCGATAGCGGGTGTCTGCGCCTGTGTTCGTCATTAGCCACACAGTGTCAGTGAAGGTACGGTGGCGCTACCTCCCCCGTACAAAGCGAAATGGTCTTAAGGACTGAAGCACAAGGCAAACCCTGGTAGAGCCATCAACTTCCAAATAATGGCCCTTATCTTGAACCCCTACCTCCTGCCATCAGGCAAAGTACACGCCTTCAATAGCTGTGGTAAGAAATACCTGGCTGAGTAAGCTGGTAAATAGCTGTAAATAGCTGAGTATAGAAATGTAACACGTTACCTTGGACAGACGTGTCCGATAAATACTAACTGACTACTGTGGTAAAGGGCAGGAATACACGTAATTGGATTTCAAAAAAACAATCTTCTCAAATGCCTTCTACGTGAAACTGACGGCAGTAAGGCTCCGAGGAACGAAAGGCTGAGTGAGTCCACAAGTAAGGCCCGGCTCCGCCGTGACTCTTCACTCACCGGTACGTTTTCGTCTCCGTGTGCGTATAGGACTGTTAAGTGATAACCGATTTGAATCATAACTGAAAACTGATCGCTGTCAGATTAATGACATGGAGATGGGACAGAAATTAGGCAGCGAAGAAAAAAAAGCGTTTCATCGGAAAAAAATGATGAGCAATAATAATAATAATAATAATAATAATATAAAATAAAGAGGCAATGGAGGAAGAACAGGGGCCTGTACCTTGTCCACACTGCAGCTCTTCTGAGGTGCTTTTGGACCTGTTATAGCCAAAAGAAGTGAAAAGTGGCTGATGGCAATGGGTTGGTGGAGGAGGAGGAGGCAGGATGAGGATGTGATGACATGAGTCCCCGTTGAGGACGGCAGCAGGGCCGAACGGCGGCACGCACGGCCGTATCTTTTGATACTGTTGGGTGTAAATGACTGTACTCCGTGAACCTAGATACAGCAACAAGAAAAGGAAATAAATACGGAAATGGGTAAGCAAATCAAATCAAATCAAATCAAAGAAAAAAAAGGTAAAAACTGAAATTTGAAAACTTGAACCTGTTCTATGGGTTCCTTTATATTCTACTACCACCCTGAAGGCACTCAAACAAACACTCATAAGGTGCCCTTCCTTGTAGCATGTCGGTAAATCACATACACCCTACTGTGGAGATGTTGGGTTTGAGCCCCACTCAGGCATATGAGCTGTCTGTGGCCAAGAAGCCTGGGATACACAGAAATAGTCCTGCATTCCAGCATTGTGGGGAACATAGGTGTGGGAATATGCACCTGTTAAAATCACAGCAAAGCTTATGAACTGATATGAGAACTAGTTGCTGCAAAAGGTACACAGAAAACATGTTTACGATGCAAAAAATCAGCTGGATTACTATTGTTTCACATGGAAAGAAATATTACAGCATCATTTTGTTATCCAGTAAAATTTGTGATTTTGTCCAGGGCCTGAATACTTTTGGAAGGCACTGTACGCAGAGCTTTTATCCTTCTTCTCCTGTTATACTTTCAGTTCAATAAATCCTACATGATAAATATCCTTTAAACAAAGACAACTAGCCACGTCGCTAATATCGAAGCCTGTTTCTTAAAAAAGGAGGAAGTGGATAAAATGAAATTTGTCAGCAATCGAGACACTGCAAAAAATCGGGCGTATGTGTAAATGTAATGTGTAAGGTATGCACTTTTGGGTCGAGGATGTTTTCACAGCCTTTGTGCAGCGTCCTGATGGAGATGGCTGGAATTGTGGGTAATAAATGGAAGGGGAGACAGATGGATTAGGGACAGTGAGGGCACTGAAAACAGGCCAAAGCCCTGTGCGCTAATATAGAGCTGAGAGGGGCCCAGGTACATGTCAGCAGCATCCCAGCCCTGCGACAGAACCAACATGGACTGTGTCTGGACTAGTGGGGGTCATGACCTTTCATCCCCTAGGGTCCACACACGTTAATTATGCAGCGTGACTTTCTTTTTAATAAACATAAAACACAATAATACCACTATTAGTGCTTTGAGAAATGCAATACTTAGTGAAACTAGTGCTGCACAACGGCTTGAATCCATTAAATTGCGTAAGTAGATCTTGCACAGCATTAATCCAGAGTAGATTAGTTATATCTTTAATAATAATGAATAGACACAGAAAGCAGTCAATATTATGGAGCACAATTTGTTTCAAAATATTTTTTCAATCACAGATGTGGTCTGGACCACTGTGGTCCTGACCAGGACAAAAGGTTAAGGAGAATGGATAGATGGATGGCATATTTACAAAAAAAGTTTTTTAAATGAAAAATTGCTCAAAGGGATAAAACAAAAAGGCACTATTGTGAAACAGAGCCATAGGGAGTAGCACTAATCGAGGTTTTACTGTAGATTTCTCAGACAAATGGGCTGAATAGGTCTTTAGAGGGGTTAATATTTCTATATCTGTATTTCTCAGTCTCTGTTGGTCTGTTTGTTCTCTACATGCAGCCGGAGGAATTGCCCCAGGTGGCGAAAAGGAGGGGTGACGGAAGAACCCAAACTGGTGACAGGGAGAGGTAACGGAGGCTGTACTTCCGAGATAGAAAAACACCACCATCATCATTTAGTACTTTTCAACTAAATGCAACCACTTCAAGGGTGATAAAGTTTGGTTATATCTGTTTTGTTTCTACTTTCTACCTTTTCGCCTCTCAGATTTCTGACCTGAGCAACAGAGCTAGTGAATAAATAAAGCACAATGTGCCGCAACAGTTTTCCTGCCAGGAAACTTCCTCATCAGTGCAGAATTTGAGGGCCACTTGTCAGCGTCGCCGAGTTTCATTTACGCTCCGTTCAGGTTTCCTGAGGCGGGCGGGAGAGCGGGAGTGCGGCGCTGTAAACAGCCTCTTTAATCTCGCTGGCAGGTTGGGGGAGGATTGAAATTTAGGATTCTGGGACCAGTAATTGTTCCCCACCTTCCGCCCCGGCAGCTATGCCAGGCACGTTCACAGCCAGACGTGCCAGGTCCCTGTCTGTCGCCGCTCTCCGCGCTGAAATATGGCCAGCGCGTCCGGCCGGCTTCCTGCAGAACGCTTTAATTAAAACCACCGAGTTGCGATAGGAGGCCTTTCTGCGATAACTGCTTGACCTACGGTGAAATCCACATGGGCGAAATCAAATTGAAGGAAATCTGAGCACTGAGCATTAACGTGTGTGACGGCGCACACCCGAGAGAAGGCGGGACTGAAGAAAACCATTTAAAAAAGCTGCAAAATAAAAAAACATGGCTGAAGTAGCTGTAACGGTGGTGATTTTCACCGACAAAACGCTACGGAGGCTTCAACGATCAAGCCTGGGAAAAGCCTTCGGTGTCAACAGCGGACGCACGTCGTCGGTGAACATCATCAGTGGGCGATAGATGAGCGGTTATAGAATAACGTGCGTTTGCAGTCCGTGTCGGAACAGCGGACGTGTCACACGGGGGGACGGCCCTACAGCCGGGGCACTGTCCTGACTGGTGCTGGCAAACACCCCTAGTTCCATCTTCTGCGTTGAGAGTGTGACACGTGTTTATGAAAGGACCCTCGTGGAGCAATGTTCAGCCAGCGACAGAGGCGTGTCGGTGGAAGGGCAGGGGGGTGTGCTAATTCACACAGTGTGGCTGGGCTGAATTACAATGAGCCTCGGTGTTAATGAGAGCCACTGTGGGCTGAAGGAGCTGTAGTGTGAGCAGCGCCTAAAGCTCAGAAAGAGTCCACACATGAATGTGTTGTTCGCCGACACTCCATCTTGCCCGATTTCCAGGGAACAGGGTAACACAGACTGCCGGGACTTGTCCCTCTGAGTCTTCCTGGAACAAGATGCTTGTTTTGCCGGGATGGCATGAGGGAGACCTGTCCACAGGAGACCCCTAGTGCTGCTTGGACCCCGGCGCTGGCACATCATTCTGAATACAATTTAAATAAATTTTGGACCCCTTTTTCAAATATCTTACTGCTACATGAACACCCCTGTAAAATGCAGTGCCGTAATGGTGGTGCAGCAGACGGTGCTGGGTGCTGGCGACTGGATATGGGTTTTATCCCAGGATCAGTCTGTGTTGAGTTTGCCCATTTTCCCTGCGTTCACGCCCCTCTTCTCTGGGTGCTCCTGGTTTGTACCGCAGTCTAGAGAAACTGATATCAGCCGAATTGCTGATTCCTTATCCACGTTGGGTAAAGGAGTCAGCTGAATAGGATGTAGTGATCATTGCATTTTGCTCGTGAGAACAAACATCAGCTGAACAAGTACATGTAAATTATAAGAAATAAAAAAAAGGTGCATTTTTGCAAAAAAAAAAAAACTCATTGCTCCAACTGTTACTCTTAGTAATCCAGTTAATAGAAACAGCAGCCAAAAAAGCAGCTCAGTAGAATGAAAGAGGCAGCTGCTGTAGTAGGAGCCACCAGCAGGCTGGCAGGGCTCTTATGAACAGAGCCAATCTCACACACAGACTCTCTAGAGACCCTCGCCGTCCTGTGAGAGACACCGTGGGGTCAGGCAGTGCTTTATCAACCACTCTGCCTCCACAAACAAAGCCTTCACAAGCCAGAGGTGTTATACCTGCACGGCCACCCATGCACACACCTCAGAAGCTAATAGGACGGCTTGAAAACACACCACGTCCACGCCAGTCACGAGTTTGAGCACACTTACTGGAAACTGGTAAGTAGTACTAACTACTAGTTTCTGTTTTTAACACGGTGTCTGGTCACTAACTTTGACCAGGAAATCGCTCGGAGAGTGCTTCATTGTTGACACCGCCTCTAGCGCCCCACTGGAGGTGCACGTGACAGGTCAGGGGACAGCGTACCTGTCCGCTTGCTGATCACCTCCACTATGTTGGAAGGAAAGTAGCCCACTCTGTCATTTCCCGTACGGTTGTCATGGATACAGCCCTTCCACCGGCCATCGGGATGCTGCTCCAGGACCTTAAAAAAAAACAAAAAAAAAACAGGTACACAGTTTGAATAACAATAATGTTAAATCAGAGCACAGCAGCAAGAAATCTCCTACATTCAGTCAGTGCCTGCGGTGCTTGGTTTGATGAGAAATGTGCTGAAAGACCTCATGCCAATTCATAAGTGTAAAGTACAGCCAATATCACTTTATAGACACTATAAAAACTGCATTAAGATAAACTCTTCCTGCAATGTTTAGTGGGAGGAGGAGTCGTTTTTGAAAAGCCAGTTGTTAGAAATTAAAATTCCAGTTAAACTATATATAGATCTGAGCCTGACAGAATGAATATGAATTTATGCACGGATGAATGTAAAATTTCCAGTGCAAGATAAACAAATGTGTAGCTTTTAAACACACACACACACACACACACACACACACACACACACACACACACACACACACACACACACAGAGTGTATACAGCAGAGGGCAGCGTTGATCACATTCAATTTCTACTTATTTCATTCTCCTCTGCAAGAGTCTCAAACATATTTTCTGCATTTATTACTGGTGTTCAGCGCCTGACTTGTGACGGGCCGTGACAGTGAGGGCACCGCAACCTGCGCTCACCGTGATGACGTCCCCTGCCTTGATGTTGAGGCTGGTCAGGTCGTAGTTGTTGCAGTAATCCTTCAAGGCCCTGACCTGCAGGGCTGCAGATGCATCTGCGCAAACAAGACAAGCAGAAGTTCCGTAATTCACAGCAACGAGCAGGCGGAGAAGGCCCCGGCCCACAGTGAGGCGCGTGGGACACATTACGACACAGAGGGGAGGACGGGAAGAGCACTGCAGCAGCCCGACACGGTCCAGTCTTTGCGACTGTCTCTTCTCCGTAACACGCACGCATGCTGCTCGTATCGCTTCTGCAGCGTAACTGTGGCCTGCGTAATGTGCACGGAAAACCGCACAATTAATAAAATTCATTTCAAGCACGGAATATCAAACCCGACTCACGTTACAAACAACTTCAGTCAATGTCATCTTTGTTGCTCAAACATATGACGCGTAACCGTGGTTGGGAAAGTTACGAAAAGAAAGACATCACATAATATATAATATCACTCATTATGTTTCGGGCCGGAACTGTGGGGTTTTTCAAAGTGAAATATGAACTGCATGCCGGAGCGAAGCGAAGCAGTACTGCCAAGAAAATACTATCTCGTGCTGCACCGTCTCTCCTTGACTCGCTATCTCGCTCACCCTCCGTCTTCTCTCACTCACCGCGCAGCATCTGCTTGATCTCCCTGCTGGCCTGTGTGGTGGTGAACTGGTTGACAATGTCCAGGGCTGTTTGGCTGTACGTGTTTCTCACTGCAGCGTTGATCCCGCTCTGCAGAAAGGGTGAGCATGCAAACTGAAGTACAACAGTTCACATTTGTATTCTTGCCACGATTCCACCACAGTCACACTGTTGTTATTGTTATTATTATTATGAAGAACAAGGACTGAATTGACAGGCAAGGTAAGAGCCTTAACTCAGTTCGGTTCAATTCAATTTATTCCTGCATAGTGCCGTTCTCAACAGGGAGACAGAGGGTGCTGAAAAAAGCTCCAAGGGATGAACAACGGAAAAAGAACAGTGCATGTAGAATACGGGCCTTTCACGGTTCTACCACTAATAAGTCTTTGTTCAGCCTGTTTCTATATTTTCACCTTCTCACATTCTCACCCACTTCTCTATTCCCACTCTCTCGTTTTCCCACCTTCCCTTTTTATTTTTTCATTTTCATCCTCTCATCCGCTCCCCTTCATCTCTATCCACAGCCACTTCATTTCCCCTCAACTCTGTCCGTATCTATCCCTTCATTCCTATCCATGCCACCCCCATCCACTCCTCTATTCTATTCTATCTCATCCCCATGTACTCCGTCATTCCTACCCATCTCCATCTCAACTCACTCCTTCATTCCCACCCATATCCTTTCCTACATGTCGCCCAACTTTTATTTCTCTTCATCTCCACCCCCACGCATTCCTTTACTCCTCTCACGCTCTCATCCCCATTCACTCCTTCCTCATTATCAACTTAACCTGCAGCTCCTACGTATTCAGGGCTATCCATCCCATTCCCGGTCTGGCAGGGATACTTACATCCAACAGAAGGCGCACCACCTCGGTTTTACCACACAGAGCTGCTTCGTGTAGAGCCGTGCCTGACTTGGTCTGCCGATTGATGTCGATGCCAGCCTGGATCAACAGCCTGTGGGGAGGGAAACGAAGCATTCGGTTTGACGTACATCACCACGAATGGATTTCTAGAGCTGCACGGTCTCTCGCGTGATCGCGCAGACGCGGCGGATACGGCTTAGCGGTAACTTTCATTCCTTTTACTGTTATTTAGCATCCCTTGTAATTTTATACTCCACTCATTCATGCAGTTGGGTAACTTATCTGAAGCAATTCAGTTCAAGTACTGTTCTCTAGAGCATAATTGCAATGCCCCAGCTGGGCACCGAACCGCCTGCTGCTGAAACAGGGAGCCACTTGCTGCCCTTTATGGAGACAATAGCTTAGAATGATGGCAACACACCCTAAAGCGCAAAAGGGGGACAGACACATTCCTCCCAACACTTTAGCACATAAAAAAAGTCTCAGTGATTTAGCGATTTGTCACACCAACGTAACCGACGATTCTTCCCAGCGGCTCAGACAAATAATGTTGAGTTAAATCCACACTCAGACACGCTGGACTCCGTTTGTTCTCTTTTTGTCATTGTGTACCAGCTCATTATCCTGAAAACAGATTTACACAAGCAGGAGGCAGTGGCTTATGAACCATACTATATTCTGTAGGGCTGACTTAACTTCTGTGACTCGCAGAAAGGGCCAAACAAGCATCACCCAAGAACAATTTGTGATTTAGCCCCTACAGATATCAGTGCAACTATGCTGAGGCCTGACGGTAGCATTTGCTTCCGCCCGTGTCTCCTGTCCTGCCGCGTGCAGTCGACGCGGGATGACGACCCTTAAATGCAATTTTAAAAAAGAAAGCATTCAGCATTATCTGTCGGCGCCATTGCAGTTAATCTCAGAAACAGCTGTCGGCACTTTTATTTGGCCGAGTTTAAGTCTCACATCCTATACGTGCAAAGTCGAAGAAAACCCTCAACAGACGTGCCAAAAAAAGCAAACAGCTCTGGCACTCAACTTACGGCCTTCAGCTGCCACAAGAAGTTCATTAGCATCACGTAACCTGTGTTCTACTGGCTTATCTCGGCAGAGCTTAGCCTCTGGTGCATCGCCTCCCAAGTCCCCTGCTCTCGGGCTACCTCTGATAAAAGGAAGCTCCGAGCCATGTTGTTAATGAAAGGCATTAATCTGTTTCGCCAAAAGGCCTGTTTGGGACATGTTACGTGACACACCAACCCGGCCTGCCTAAGCTGTTGCAAAAAAACCCCCAAAAAAACCCAGCCAACAGCAAGGCCCGTATACATCCACTCCTCCAGAAAACAGAGCCAATGTGGAGAAGTCCCATCTGAAAACCCCGATGACTAATGAAAGCGAAATGGCTTAATCTCGCAACCCCATTTGCAGAAACACTGCAATAAATTAATTTATAGTCGGCTGCCAGAAGACCACGAGGTTTGCTTTAAGGGTTATGGATTAATGACGGAATTAACAGCCTCCTCTGAGGACACTAGTGTGAGGAGGCAGACGGCTCCTCGCTCAGACCTCCCCAGCCCTCGGCCGAGGTGTGGCAGGAGGTGGAGCGAGACGCCCTTGAGGTGATCGCTGGTACAGGTTGAGACAGAGCGGCACACGGGGCTGGGGTGTCACACACTTCCGAGATGAAATCTCAGGCTAATGAATGATCAGTGTCAGCATGCTATGACAGCGCCGTGGATCATGGGAGAGAGGACATGGCAGAATCTGTGTGTGTGGGTGTGTGTGCGTGTGTGCAATCCCTGCCCTCCGTTCTCCAGAGGAGGACCGCTGTTGATAAGACTGCAGGAATGCCTGAAGCTCATGAGAAAATCGAGGCTCTTTCTTTCTGTCTCTTTCTCTCCTTTGTTAGGCCAACCAAGCAATCACGTCTCAGCAGGACAGTCCCTCAGGCTTATCGCATGGTCCATCAGGGAGATCTCACACTTGACTCCACTGACTGGGGGAGGGGAGCAACTCACTGCTGCTCACTCATCTCAGCATGGGTACAGTCTTCCCCTGGAGCTGGATGGAACGCTGCTCAAGCGCTTAACCCTGAGTTTTATGATCATGCAGCTAAGGCTGAGGTGCAACAAATCTTGTACTGCAGACTGAACTGGAGGAGTTGATATACCTCAGACCCTGAGCAGGACATTAAGTATCTCGCATACTATGGCCCTCAGTGAGTAGCGCTGTTAGCTCACAGTGCCTGAGTTCAAATCCAGCTCGGTTGGGTTTACTTGCACAGTCCACAGATGTACGTTTCAGGTTAACTGGTCACTATAAATTGCCTGTAGCGCCGGAATGTGTGTGCAGCCACCCTGTGATGGACTGGTGTTGCATTTGATGGTTGCTTCAAAGCCTAATGACCTATGATTCCAGGACAGGGACCGGACCACTGGGAACCCAGCTCAGGTTTAAGCGATTAAAGATGCTGGATATACATACCACAGACCTACAAAACACACATTCTATAGGGAAATTAGTATTAAACATTTCCATCTGAACGCACTACCCATAGTTATAACCAGCTGCAATAATCCAAGAAGAGATTTAAAAGAAACACAGGCTGAACAATTCAGCATTTGAAACGATTTGAATTGCATGTTAAGGGAAATCTTTGGAGGACTCATAAAGGAAGAAAGAAAGGGTAGAAAAACAAATGTAAATCCTTTTCATAAAGCAACTTAAAGTTCAAACAGAATGAAGAAAAGGATCTTGTGCTGGGAGATGTGCGGAGACGATAACACCTGTAGGGGCCTCATCAGTGGTACTGACAGTCTATTTTAGTCCGTTCCTAAAAATACAAGCAATCCTTGATCAAAGCAGATGCAGTCAGTACAAATGTAACTGGTGAGCTGCCATTTAGTGCCTCAGGGACTGGCACAGTCAAATGCTGACTTTCTTCCAGCAACACAGGAGAGGAGAGAAGAGTCCCAGCTAGCTTGGGAAGGAGAGTGATCCCAGGCAACATGGGAAGGCGTGACCCGGTATGAAGAAGACAGAAGGATGTCCACTGTGGCCAACAACGGAAGAAGACCTACAGCTGCTCGGGCCAACCTGCCAGCTAACACGGAAAGGCAGTGATCCTAGCTAATGTGAGTAGAACTATCCCAGCTACTGGTGAGAGAAGATTGGATATAGTTAGGAGTAGCGTGATCCCTGCGAATGGGGGCTGGAGAGCAAACATGGGAAGGCGGGACATGTTTGTTAACACGGGAAGGAGACCAAACCCAAGTAACAGAGGAAGAAGAGAGACCCTGGCTGAAGCGGGGGGACGAACAGCGGCGTACGATGTGGGAGTGATCCCGGTTAATGTGGACTGGAGCGCGGTCCTGGCTAATGTGGGAAGACGAGACCTCCAGGCTAACACGGACATGTAGTGACTGGGGATAAACTGGGGCAAAAATACTATCCATACTAAGGCAAGACGGATAACTATTCTAACTAAAATATGGAAAAGAACAGCCTAGACTAACAAGAGGAGTACTAACAGTATGAATCCCGACAGTTATTTTGAGACTTAAGAAAGGGAGCAGGGCTGTATAAAGTTTAGACGGACGCCTTTTTGCCAGCTACCTGTTCTCTAGCAGTCAAAGACAATGGGCTCCCTGTCAAGGAAGAGCAGGTCTCAAAGGTATACTGATACATGCGGCTTCCCATTTCACACGCTCACATTCAACCAGTACAGACATAGGCAGACAACACATCTGTTTTAATGCACCTGGAGCCTGGCGTCATGTTTTATTGCACAGGTTAGAGATAACAGGTAAAAACACGTGGATTCTGTGGTCCTTTTGCATTTCACAAGTTAGCCCCACTACGGTGTCCGTACGTCTGCTTGTGAGTCGCAGCTCTGTTGAAAGGGTCACAGCCCGGCTTCAATGCCATGACAAATTCATTTTGGACACACGCACTCTCTCTCATCACTGTGGACTGTGTAGAGGCAAAAAAAAAAATTAATGAATTTAACTTTGAATCAGGGAATGACATATTTCTCTTTTTGACAAGGATTCTCCACAGCTGAAACAGCCTGACAGGCCAAGTTATTTGCGCGTCAGCTGAAAGAGACTGAGCGAGGTTATTGTTCCTCAATTCTTTTCCTCCAGCTGCAGGCACCGTCATTCAAGTCCACATAAATCAGAACACAAACAGCTCAAACCTTGGGTCAACACAAAGGTAAGCAAGGAGCAGTATAGCGCAAGGAGAGAAAGAAAGTCAGTATTCCAGAACTAGGAAATTATTTTAAAATGATCTGCTTTAAAAAAATGCATTTCATTCTTTTCAGCGGTCTTAGGGAGCCAAAAAACACATCATCTTGACCCTGGACCAAAGCACGTCCACAGTGTGGATCCATGGCAAGAAGTTAATACAGACGAGTGATCGACACAGAAGCCACGCTCCATAGCGGACTCGCTTAGAGGAGATCATCTGCTTGTTTGTGGGGTATCAGTACATCACCTGAAACACATCCATGACCTTCAATGCTCAAGGAGACAAGGCCATTACTGCGGCTATAGTAATCCCCCTGACAGTTATTATAATGGAATGACCAACACACACCAGTACCAACCCCTGGATTCTAGCTGCACTCCATTGCCTCTGTCATTGTGGAGGCCACATCAGCTGCCGTCCCCCGAACCCCTTTGAGCAAAACGTTATCGCGCTATTGTTCCAGGTAGGCTGTTACAGGGGAATAAATACCGCATTCACATTGTAATACCCCTGCAGGCCCACCTGTGAGAATACCGAGCAATCAGTTATCAACAGGTTTTGCTCACCTTTGTCTATCTGTTTCTCAACTTTTCGCCCACGCTAAGCCGACTAACAGCTCTCGTCTCACCGGGACGCTCCTTGGGTAAGGCAGGGACACAGCATTCTCCACCAGCACGAGAAAAAAATCCCTGACTGAAGACTTCCTCCCGCATATGTCACATCTGCTCTGACACCGATGACAGTCTGCTGCACACGTTGGACATGTTTTCCCAAACTCCTCTCCAGATCCATGCTGTATCACTTCTCGCCTGGCTGCATTTCAGCACAAAGTGGGTGCTAGAACCGTTTCTCTTTCCCGACCGAAACGTTCTTGTACAAAGAGGGTTTTGCCTATTGTGTATAATCAGAGGGTCTTAATGCGCACCCTGACAAGCACAATGGGAACCGGGCATCTGAGCAGTTAAGACAAAACAGGGCGGTATTTATGGTGCCGTGCTAAAAAAAAAAGGAAAGCCGACGTGAAACAAATGTGATCCAAAACAATATAAATTGTTTTACAGTGGCAGTCCTGTGAACTCCCAAACAATATATCTGTCTGCAGTAAATCTTTTGAAGCCAGGCTTTGGCGCAAAGTAAGTCTGCCGTCTATTCGGTACGGAGGAGAGAGGACAAGCAATCTTCTTGTAATCGACTCACTGCGCCTTCTCTCGGACACATTCGAGGAGCTAAGCAATTTCCTTAAATGCCTCACAGCCACGAAAAGGTACCTATTAAACATCAGAAACCCCACAGAGCTTGAAATCTGGTTTCACAGAGAAGGCACCGCAGAAGATGACCCGATGAACAGTTACTCTGCATTAGAAAGAAGAGTCGTGGCCCCGTTTAAATTATTACACAAAATATCACAGATATTTGGTATGAACAAAGCAAACCTCCAGGGGGTTCAAACCCCGATGTCATATTTCCAAAGCTTGCACCCTACTAAACCACACAGGCAATGATGGGTGCCCTCTGACCTGATGATGTCGATGTGGCCGTTCTTGGCGGCGAGGTGCAGGGGACTGGTCCCATTGGGGTCGGTCGAGTCTCCGGGTTTGGGCTCCAGGAGGGCAGCGCACATGTTGCTGCTGAGCAGCAGCTGAACCACCTGCAGGGACCCCCACCCAGTGGCCCCATTAACACGCACACTAACATGTACACAACCCACGATATAACTGCATGGCGACAGAAAAGTTGCAAAACTCACACCAACTCTTCCAAACTCGCAGGCGAGGTCCAAAGGTGTTTTGCCCGCGTTATCCACAATGCACGGGTTGGACTGGTGCTGTAGCAGCATCTCTGACTGTGGAGAGACACACATTTGGCAGTGTTAGTGCACATGTGACACCGCAGCCCATTTGGATGGTACCGCTGCACCTCGAGCACCACTGAAGCCTGAATATCTCTGCTGTGACCTTCTGCTCTGCTAGACGGTGCATGTCGGAAACAGAGTAAAATGTCATTAGGACAAAGCCAGGCGAGGTGGGAGACGTCTCCTCGTGGCCAGCCTTGGACAGTTTCCAGCATTGCACCTTTCCCAGCACCCGCAGTGCAGACGTGCTGGCCTGGCCCTCGGACCAGAACTCTACCCCGCAGAAATCATTGCAGTGCATAAGTTACGCAAAAAATGATCACCTTGCTTCACCCTGGTGTACACTAAGCTATTTTCTGCTCTGTAATTGGAAATATACGCACAAGATCCTCAGATAATGAATCTAATCATCTGGGACCCCTCGGTACCCTCCTCCTCTTGACAAAATGCAAATGTGGCGTTTGCACTCTGGTGAACTGCAACATTAGGAGCCGAGCGCCGCAGAGGAACGTTCCCCTCCATCCCTGCGCTTTAATCCCCACAGGCTTCTCTGTGCTTTCCTTCTTTTCCTCTCAAACAGCAAGAGCTGTAATAAAACTTCTTAATCTCTACAAAACACTGAGCAGGACATCACAGGTAGAAGTGCTGCCATCCCTCTAGTGGAGATCATTCGGAAAGTGGACGCATGTCTGTCTTGGCTTCGTCACCTGGGGGTGCAGAAGGCCTTGCCTGCACGTCTGCTTTACATTTCGTGTATCGGCAGCGAGACCCCTAATGATGTCATGTGGCTAAAGGTACAGGTGGAACTCCATGGGGACACAGTTTCTGTCTGTAACCAGCTACGAAGCTGTCAGTGCTCCGGGTGCCCTGCGGATCTCTCATCATTATCTGAGGTACTGGCACACTGCTTCAGCACATCCACCTTTTCAAGTCCGACATTTGACGCAAAATTGAATGTTTCTTCAGATTTTGTGTCAGCCTTGGAATCGCCAAGAACTCTAAACTAATAAAATTGTACTAAACTTTTGAATGGTGAATCCGGGAACCTCGTAAAGAACGTGTACACCTGTACTCTGTTATTTGGGCCCAAAAGAAATAGAACATAAAAAATTCTTATTCCATTGTTTCTTATGTGGAAAAATTCCAATGCATTTCAAGTCCATCCCAAGTTCACCCCAAAGCCACCGTAAATTATGTTTAATATCACAAGGAAAAAGTTCTGCAACATTAAGAAAAAATTAATAACAGTAAAAAAACATTGTATATGAAATAAATGTTAAAAATGATTTCATAAAGTGAACGTACCACGATAGCGCGGGTGAACTCTAAAGACTAAGGTTACGTGTCACATTTAAATAAATGGAAAAATATAAAAAGAAAGAAAAGCGATGCGTCACATGAGTACGCAAGCAAGACTGCAGACTGCCAGAAAGCAACTGAGAGCATGGGCACACAGTTCCCAGAATGCAATGCTTCCCACAGCCTCCTCTCTCTTACGGCTGCCTAGTGCAGTTCTCAAATGCAGTCTCAGTTTATGGTGTGGGCCTGAAATGTTGCAGGCTGGATAAAATGAAAATCCCAAATGATTACGGATACGCACTATTAATAACTGCAGAAATGGTAAGTGAAAAACAATGGTTGAGAAATGGAATAACGACAGATAAGTTTACAGAGTAGCCTGATGGTAATGTGATAAACTTGGGTTGTTCGGGATGAACGGAAATAGGGGTGGGAGGGGGTCAGTACTCACAACATCATAGTGGCCGTGCTGAGCTGCCAGGTGTAAGGGAATCTGACCCTCGTCCGACTGCCCATTCACAGAGGAGCCTGATTTTAGCAGCATTTTCATGGGCTCTGTCTTCCCTTGCCAGGCAGCGTAGTGGAGTGGGCGCATCCCTAGGGTGAGAAAACAGTGACTCTTGTACAGTTCCTCATGAAAAACTGACCAGCTTGTTGCACTTAGTTGATTTATGTCTCCATAGCTATACAGATGAATGTTTTTTTATTATTTTTATATTTTTATTATTCATCCATCCATCCATCCATTGATAACTGCTTTGTTAGGTTTGTAGTGGTCTGGTCTTGGAAGTATTGGGCACAAGGATGTGAAACTACACCCCAGACAGAGGTCAATCCATCTCATGGTGGCTACACACATTCACACACTTCTGGAAATTTAGAGTGAACCTACATCCAGCAGTGCCACTCACTGCTCCACTCAAGCCTTGCATCCTCCAAAAAAATCCACATTTTTTCTAAATTTTATAGGTCCAGAGTGATGTGCTGCATTGCAGAATAAGAAAACATGAGCAAAGGATGCTACCTTTCTGGTCCTTGATGTCCACAGTAGCCTGAGCCTCCAGTAGGAGGGAAATGAGTTCCATGTTGCCATTGAGGGCTGCATGGTGTAGAGCAGCAAACCTGAAATGCACAGGGCAGAATGTCACCATCAGAGAGGCAGCCAGCCAAGCCGTATAATTATTGTTATCACTCATTTAGGAACCATCACTGTCCCTGGGTTCCTGTCTTATAATTTTGTACTTTGTTGATTTTTATAGACAGCCATTTACTGGAGCAAGCCAGCTGAGGTGCCTCTTTCAAGGGCAGATTTCCTGTAATGTTTTTGTACAATTTCAACTAGCAAATTGTGGGTTGCGTGTAAAAGAAGCATTCACTTATCTAGCTGATCTTAAATGTCTAATGTCCGCACTGAAATAAGAACCAAACACATGTAAGCATGCATAAAATTCCTTAGCAGATCGTTGAAACATCATTAAAGGTGACCAGCGTTGACATACAGTACTGTGCAAAAGTCTGAGGCACCTTTGGGAAAAGTGCTATAAAGTGAGGATGGTTCCAGAAATAATGCCACGAATACTTATTAATCAATAAACCTTCTAAAAAGTGCAGCAGACAAAAAAAAAACCTCAGTCGGATCAATATTTGGTGGGACCACCCTTTGTCTTTAAAACAGCATCACTTCTCTTATGCAAACTTGCATGCAGTTTAAGGTCGAGGTTGGTAGGTTCTTCCAAACATTTTGAGGAACTGGTGGCCACAGTTCTTCTGCACACTTTGACTGTCTCTGCATGTCCTCCCAGACTGACTTGATCATGTTGAGATCAGGGCTCTGTGGGGACCATACCATCTGGGGCAGGATTCCTTTTTTTTGCTGAAGATAGTTGTGTATGACTGAGATTGGGTGTTTGAGGTCATTCTCAGGCTGCAGAATGAATTTGGGACCAAGCAGAAACCTCCCTGATGGTAGATAAGAATCTACCTGTACTTCTCAACACACATTGAAGTTGCATGCCTAACACTTTTGGACAGTACTGTATTTGCACACAATGTGCTAAGCAAGAGGGTCACTGCACTTGCCATTTTGCCTTTTTGTGATCTCCCTTCCCCCCATCCAATATACTTTATATTCCCTTCTGAAAGTATCTTAAGCCTCTTCTGCAGCATCGCATATAAATTTTATAGGGATGAATGCCACTCCAAATGTAAACTGCCCCATAAAGCATTTTTGCAAGGCTTCTAAAGGTTAAGCTGCCTAAACAGCACCACTGTTGCTATCGTTGTTGGGTCAAAAGTCTTTCCATCTCCAAACCTCTAGTGTGCAGTGCTCCTAGCCCTCCTGGCACTCTTGTCATCACCCTGCTGTTATTGCTCCTCAATATCACTCCCAAAGCTATCCAAGTGCAAATGTCTGTCTTGCAAATGTTTACATGGACTATAGGACTACAAAATGTTCCCTTAGAAGTGAAAACAATTAGAATCTTGGGTTTTCCTTCAAAACATCTAGATAATTTTGAAAAACTTTTGAAAAACCTACATTTGGTGATACTAGAGAGAACCTGAAACCACCAACTCAAGATGTTCTGGTTTGGAGAGGCTATGTTGTGGAGAAGAATCTCTTGGATTTAGACGGATCTGTTAACTGTAAATTACACCAAACACTGCATAAATCTAACTGGATTCTCAGAGAGGATGGGACTGCATGAGAAGTTTTGTAGTCAGCATCACAAATATAATTTGCAGATGCTCATGTTTACAAAAAGGTAGGAGGTGGTGCTGGGAAACCATACAAGGTCTTAAAGGCACAATGTTTTCCCGGAGCCCCCCAGAGGGAAAAAAAAGGAGAAAAGCAGGCAGAGTATTGAAAAAATGTCAGTCTTGATGGGAAACGTATGTGGGATTGGATGAGGCGCAAAGTATCTTGTGACCTGGATGTACTAAAGCTGGGATTAATGGGGATGAGATGCCACTTCTGACAGATGCTGCTGTGAATGCCGGGAGACGATGGGATATGACAAAGAGCAGCATGGGTAAAGCTGACAGGTAAGACAAGTATCCTCTCCTCTAAGTCACAGTCCTGCCCCTCAGAGAAGTCTCTGCAGGTTATCCTCCACCCATTGTCCCAGCACTCTGTGCACACTGATAAACTCCTACCTGAGACCACATAGAGACCAACTCTAACTTCTGACATCTCTCATTGTGACACATGGCTCTTCAGCTACACAATAGAGTCAATATCAACAATAACAGGAACTGAAGGCTACATTTTTTTTCTGGAATCTACAAGTGCCTAGGAAATATAGTGCAAGTCATCTGAGATAGGTTGTCCGCTCCCAGCCGCTTCCTTATCAACTGCCCTTTAAAACTTCTTGGCAGCTTTCACAGACAACAGTCTAAGAGTAAATTCTCTTCTTTCTGAATCAGACTGAGAATTATCTCACTGAAGCTTTTTTTTAGCTGATATTACAGGATATGTGGCTGAACATCCATGGGACAAAGTGGAGCTTTGTTGGAAGTGCTGGAGAGAATCCAGGAGTAGATAGAAAGGCCACAGGCTCCACTCACACTTTCCTTGAGAGAGAACGGCCTACTCCGCTTGTGTAGGCGACAAGTGTGAAATATGACTCAATATTTTTGAAGAGTCTGTTCCCAAGATAAGGTAGTATGTTTAAATTCAGGTTTCAAACCAAACTAAACTAAATGCACCTCAGTCTAGTGTCACACTATCTGAACCTCAAGTTAAAATGTACTTTAGCAGCTAAACTGTAGAACTGTTTGATATTCTAGATAATCATTGGGACACTATTTCTTTTCCAGCTATAGAAGGAATTATGTCCCGATTCTTAGCGGTCACATGTCTTACAAACATTGAAAAATGTTTAATAAACGTAGCCAATTCCAGGAAAGGAACCAATATAATAATTCTGACACTAAGAACAATCTACAACATGCTGAATTCTAACTGACAAAACCCAATTTCTCATCCTTTTATGTCAAAATCATAAAGCTATTGTTTATTCTAGAACACCCCATAAAGTATCGAGTGTTCGTATGCTCTACTTAAAAGTGTATCTTGTGCAAAGTTATCGAGTGAACTATATATCATGGCCAATAAAGCAGATATGAGCTCAGAAAAACCGTAAAAGTTCCAAGTTTGCTGGCAAACAATCCAGTTTTCAGGCTCGACATTGAGGCAATAAAAACCCTTCCTGCAAAACAGTGCAATAAAGGCTACATCTTCTCCATCCATTAGAACCTTCACTCCAAAATACTTTCTCAAGAATGTAACATATTAAAAAGTGGAGCTTGGAAATGTCTTTAAGTGTGTGTGCGCGGTGTTGATGCTGGCATGGATCTGTGATGAGAAGAAATCGTGTCCCAACACTGGAAAACACTACAAATGCAGCACAGAATCCATGGTCTGGTTGGAGCTACAGTGTGATGCCAAAAAGCAGGTAGAGTATTGAAAGTATGTCAGCCTTGACGTGGAAAGAATGTGGGATTGAATGAGGCTCAAAGCATCTCGTGACCGGTGAAATGTGCTAGTTTTGCATCACGTCACTTTATTCAATGTTGCTTTGTTGCGCCACAGTCTCCTTTGCACATTTAAGCAAATGAAATCCCAAAATGTATTAAAGTGGAAATGAATCATAACGCCCAGCTATGAGTCACCTTTCCTAAATAACAGGGTGTGACCCTTCACTAGAGAAAAGAAAATAATAATTTCCATCCAGAATAAACTATTCTGATTGTTAAAAGAAAGACCCCAGCTGTATACCTCAGTGGGGCAGGAAAATCACCAACCATGCAACATTTAGACCCTCACAAACCCTCCCTGGCCTCCTCCGTCCCTGCAGAGAGCCACGGTTACTCGACGATTTGGTTCCCGCCTGTCACTTTAACGGCAGCCCTGAACGTTACTTTCAAACAGGGCGCTGACCTATTTCCATTAATAAGTGAATTCACCCTTGGGTGCCTCCTGTGAGGAGAAAGTGGCTCAATCATCTATTCATTTCTGATTATGATCTAGAACTAGTCCCGCTTGAGATATGACAGAAGTTGAAAGTGGATGGGTGTGTCAAAACAGATTCCCCATCCTTCCATCACGACGTGTGACGCCAGCGTGCCTTCGTATCAGAAGACGCATTTGCATAGCTGATTTTCCGTCGCTCGTAACAAATGCGCTAATTTGGCTCACAAGTACCTTGTGCAAAATATGATAGCTTTGAAGCACTAACCATAAATATCTCTTATCTTCCGGAGCCATAACTATAATGTTTTCCTCTGATTCACTTCCATAATGAGTCTTGCCTACAAATGCAGGTCAAATGCTACCATGCAGAGTCACAAAGGCTGAGTGGATGAGCAACTGACCCATGAGGTCATACTGGGGTGGACAGCAGAGAAAACCTGGTCTTCCGCTCCCTTAGTGGAGGGGCAGTAATACAGTTGTACAAATCTAACCAAGCTGCACTTTATCACGTGTTTTGTTTGTGCTCAGGCTAGAAACATGGAAGCCTTGGTGTCCAGTCCTTCAGATCTAAGGCCAGCCTGAGAGGTCATTCTAACTGGCTGACTGAGGGACACCATGGCCTCTCCCATGGTACCTTCTCATTGCCCTGCTCTGCAGCTTGAGCACTCTGCCCTCTTCTAAAAGGACACTTCAGTTGGCCTTTTTTGCGGCTCCTTCGGTGCTTGAGCAGGACAATCATGCTGCTTGGTACTACGGTGGCAGGTAATAGATATCCTAGTGCCAGGGTTGGGGATATAATGTAATCCCAATAGGAGGTGGGTCTGGCCAAGGGGGGCATCCATCAGAGACACAAACCTATTAGAGGCTGTTTACTTTTGGTTGAACGTGTGGGATGATAAATCAGCAGAAGAGAGAGCAAGTTCATCACAGTCCCAGAGAATTCCCCTATCTCACACTGAGAACTTCAGAGCCCAGGGGCAATATGCACTATAGCCAATGCAATCTCTGCGTCTTAAATGTGATAATGTCAGCATCTTGAGAGGGAATATCCATTGGAGAACTGTGCTTCATGCAGCTGAGATTTTATCGCAACTATCCATGCAGTACTGTTATCACACATAGTGCAATTTCTATATCAGCATTTCAATAACTGTTGGTTATGACCAATAAGACACCACCGGCAATACATCTGTAATTTCTCAGCCGCGCTTCATTGTGCTCTGAGTGACACACTTGGTAATGAAATAGAAACATGAACTGCCTGCAGGACCACATAAATTATCACTCTGAGGAGAAGTATTTTATTGCCACCTTCTTATTTTTCTTACTGGGTCAGGAACAAGAGGCAAACAGAACATGCTGATGGCACAAACATCTTTACATCGTGCTCTTTTGGACATCTTCCTTGGTGAAAGTACCATTTGAAGCTCTTGCTGGACAGATATTTCAGAATTCCTTAAATCAAGGGTGCAGATGTGGAGTTGGACCACATCTAGAAGTACATGGGGGTATACCGAAGTACTGTGTAAGAGAGGCTAAGGTCCTTTAGCATGTGCAGTAACATCCTCCGTATGTCCTACTAGACCGTAGTTGTATGTGTGATCTTCAACACTGTGACGTGCTGGGGAGGGAACACAGGCTCAACAAATCCATCAAGAAAGGCTATTTTGTCAAGGTCAGAGCCCTGATTTGGTGTGGACCCATGGCAGAGACCAGAACGAAGAGGAAACTACAGTCCATCATGGATGTCGGCTCACATCCCCGGAATGAAGTGATCACAGTGTTTCTGCGGGTCCGTTTTACCAACAGCCACCCGCCTCCATAAAACCACACAAGCGCAAGGTCTTCTGCTATTTACTTATTGGTTATTCACTGACTTTTCGGATCTGTTCTTCCTTTCGTTATTTATTTCCTGTTATGCGTCTTACGAGTGACTTATCTTATGTGTCCTATGTGTTGAGCTGCCGTGTGGTGAATTCCTCTGCAGGGATCAAATAAAGCTCTGTCTTTTCTTATCCTAACCTAACCTAGTCTAAATCAAGCTGCAAGCTCAATACTGGATTGTGTACTGAAATATTTAGACTGGGTACTTCTCATTTTAAGATCTCATGGCAGTGATCAATTCCAGGGAGAAACCTTTTTATTCCCTGGTGGAGTTATCATCAATCAACCCCAACTACATGCCATGTGGGAAAGTATTGCTTCAAATATGCATACCGTTATACATACTAATTGACTTCATACATCATAGGGTCTTATAAGCCCACACAGGCAACATTAATATTTATATGCAGAATTACACAATGTCATAAAGTGACTTTTCTTACATTTGGTACTTTTCTCCCCAAGCCATCTGGGAGAAACAAAACTATTGAAACTGGGAGATTATTAAATAATATGAGTATAATGCATCGTGTCACTCTGCTTTCGCACTGGGAATGCTGTAGACTTGGGAAACCCTAGTTTTGGGTTTGCTTTTCATGTGCTCTGCAATACTGACCCACTAAACTATGAGCACAAATAAGACGAGATGCGTATGTATCAAGATACAGCACTGTGCAAAAGTCTGAGGCACCTTTGGGAAAAGTGCTATAAAGTGAGGAGGGTTCCAGAAATAATGCCATGAATACTTATTAATCAATAAACCTTCTAAAAAGTGCAGTAGACAAAAAAAAACCTCAGTCGGATCAATATTTGGTGGGACCACCCTTTGCCTTTAAAACAGCATCAATTCTCTTATGCAAACTTGCATGCAGTTTAAGGTCGAGGTTGGTAGGTTCTTCCAAACATTTTGAGGAACTGGTGGCCACAGTTCTTCTGCACACTTTGACTGTCTCTGCATGTCCTCCCAGACTGACTTGATCATGTTGAGATCAGGGCTCTGTGGGGACCATGCCATCTGGGGCAGAATTCCTTTTTTTTGCTGAAGATAGTTGTGTATGACTGAGATTGGGTGTTTGAGGTCATTCTCAGGCTGCAGAATGAATTTGGGACCAAGCAGAAACCTCCCTGATGGTAGATAAGAATCTACCTGTACTTCTCAACACACATTGAAGTTGAACGCCTAACACTTTTGCACAGTACTGTATAAGGTGAACATGTAGAAAAACAGTTATATCATGCACTTTTATGACGCAGCTTCTTATGGACATGTACTTGAGCTCATAAATGGGCAAACTGAGATTTATACTTATATTAGATGGCCCTAATGATAATATTTTTGAAAAAAACAGTGTAAAGTATAATGTATTGTTTTATATCAGGGATGATTAATGACAGAACTGCTGTAGCCAGACGGTGAGAATGCTGTGTACAGAAATGCCTGATAGTCCCACCAATTATAATTCCTCGCAGCGACAACAGTGTAACAGTGTTGTGTGGTAAACAGTGGCGATGAATGGCCCCTGCCGCCCCATCATTGACACCTTGTGTCACTGTTACGTGATGTGTCATTGTTTCCAGGGCTAGAGCAATTGTTCTGCCTCCTTAAACTGCTGGAAACGTTAGAGGAGGGATTGGGGGGGGGGTGCTCTTAGTACCCAATTGGTACTAAGCCCTAGAGGGCTGACAAATCCTCAGCATCACTAGGAGTTTGTCATCATGTCAAATAAGCTGCTCCCACAACAAGAGGAACGGCCTGGTCTTTGAACGCATCTCTGTGAGGACCAACAAGATGAAACGATTGTGGCCCACTGGATGAATAAAACATTAATCTTCTCGATTGCTGATGTCTTCAGAATACGCACACATTCCACTACCGGACGAAGACTTTAACTGCCCTTTATAGCCTCCATCTCCTGTTAAAAAGTGTTGAAGCATGGCCACGGGGCTCCACAAAGCAGAGCAGAAGATCCCATGTAATCTCAACCAGTCTTGACCATTTGCTACCAAGATAGAGCCTGTATTGATGTGGAGAGCTTTCTTTCCAGAACTGAGGGACTGGAAAGTCACATGTGACTAGAAGCACATCATTACCCCAAATAGTCATTACTTCCCAGCATGTCTCTTTTGTCAGATGTCCAACCTCCTGAAAGAACATGCGTCACCCCCTATCTGGCACACCACCAGGAAAAATGGTCACTGTTGTTCAGTCATCCTCAACGTCACCCTGAACAACTACATGGCTTGATAATATACTGGGATGGAAGATGCCTCAGCTGATCAGAGAGATAATAGCCTGAAGGCTATGGCTGGTCTCCTACTGGTGAGATTTATGGATGGCGTTTGCCTCTGTGTAAAGTAAAGGTCACCCACAGCCACGGTCACAGAACCTGTATGATACTGATAATGCTCTGTTCATACTGGAAGAAGCAAAAGTTAAAAAAAAAAACATGTGGGAGGAACACAGGAGACCCCTTCACTACAATAAAACTCAGGTCATCTGCAATGCGCTCAGAGATGATGCCGAAAGCACCCTTTCTGGGAATGTTAGGTGACATTGCTGTTCTTGTTAGTCAATCTAAACCCTTTCAACCATCTACCAGCACACAAATACACACATACATTTATTTTTGTCATTCATTTCCCATCTTGGCTTAGGGCCCACTGGAGGGCCAAGCGAGGCTGTCGAGCTCCCACGTTTGGGACACGACCGGGTGGGATAGAGGCGGAGATTGGGTAGTGGTGCGTTGCTGGGAACTAAGTGGACTTGTGAAGACCTGTGGGGGTCTTATAACTGTCCTGTGTTTAACAAGTGGGCATATTGGAGTTTGACATAACTTTTTTGAATTTTGAAAATTCTGAATTTTTTTGAAGTGTTTTGCAACTGCGCACACATATGCAAACATATGTAAACTTGACACAGGTCTGGATTTGTAAGGTGTGGGCTGAAGACACGTGGGCATTTTCCAGCCAGACTGAGGACAACTTCACCGGCCCACGGCACAACACAGGCCTGCCTCTCACTCACCCATCTGTGTCTTGAAAGTTGACATTAACTCTCTTTGCAGATCCCAGGAGCTCTGAAACCGACAGAGAAAGAAAAGACTGTAAGTCACCCATTCCAAAAAAAACGAAGCCAACAAAAAGCTGAGGATGTCATCGAAATTCTGCAGCACGGAATTTAATTTGCCTGCTTGTTGGAGATCCTTGCTCAGTTGATACTGTGCGCAAAATTTCTTTTTGACATCAGGTCTCTGAACGAAGCAAAGACGAGACGGCTGCGATTTTTTATTTTTTTTTTACATGTGTGATAGAAATGCTTGCAGTCAACAGGGTGCAGAAACAGGACTAT
This sequence comes from Arapaima gigas, assembly GCA_900497675.1. Taxonomy (NCBI): domain Eukaryota; kingdom Metazoa; phylum Chordata; class Actinopteri; order Osteoglossiformes; family Osteoglossidae; genus Arapaima; species Arapaima gigas. The sequence goes on along the minus strand of UFQX01000523.1, from coordinate 745,596 downwards.
TCAAGGCCTCATATGCTAGAAGACTGGAGCTGAAGCCCAGGGTGGGGGTAACCATAGCCTCAGCTGGTGCACTGCTTCCTGCCAGATGTCCTCTGCTCTGGAGCAGATCTGCTGATGCAGGTGCCTAGTCACAGAACAAAGCAGAAGGCACTTTCACATTAGTCCCCAAGTGGCCCTGGAACCATGTGTGCTATGCAGACAACTGTAACATGAACCTGGGTGCATCTGTGCCCAGCCAGCTGGAATCTCCCTGTTCTCTTCACCTCAGAGTCCAAGCTTGGTGACCTATTAAGGTGCCACCCTGAGCTGCCATGGCTCAGTGAAGCTGACGGATACCTGCATTTCTCCTCCTCATCATCCCACCGCTGTTGCTTCACGTCTAAACTGACCCCCCACTGCCCCCATTCAAAGGCCTGCTTCTGAGATTCTGCAGCACAGGTTCGGAATTGCATTCTGCCACCAGTCACACTAAGGAGACCAGCCACCACAAGCTGGAAGGACTTCCACCTCTGTGAGTGGAAATGAAACAATCCCCCTTTGTCCGAACCCAAGACGGCTGACCCTGAAGTCCTTCAGAAGATTTTGTGGGCTGACAGTTGAATTCCCCCCCCGCAGTTGTTTTTGTCGTCTTGGCTTCACATCTGTGGCATTTCTGTGGAAGACTGCTGTGAATTTCACGTTGAAAGAGAGGCTTCAGATGGTGCATGAATCATTTACAGCTCTGGTGAGATATAACAGAACCTCTGAGAAAGGACTGCGCCTTAAAGCAAAGATGATACATTCATTTGGAGTTTTCATTTGCCGTTTTCTTTCTTTTCAGACGCTTCTATGGCTCGAGGGAAAGTGAGTAACCATGCCAGTGTCAAAGTTTAGCCAATTCGTACTGTGGTCAAGAGCTTCTCGGTCCTGGTCCTCAAGTAACTCTGTGTATCTACTGGCTTCAGTTACTGCCAGTCAGTTGATGACGTCTTACTGAGCTATTAATGTAACGCGTCACACGATTCCACTAATAAACCGAACAGATTCAGGTGAATCATTTTTAAATATACTACTCAAATTTGTGTTTGCTGAGAAATACATTCGGCTGCAGAAATATCAGCAACATTCAAATTTTCTCCCTTAAACTGACTAATACGGCGGCCACTAACTTAAACACTTGAAACACACGATGATAATGTGCTGAGTTGTTCTTAACGTCTCACAACTGCAGTAAAAGGGATTCATCCGTATGTCGTTCAATACTAATTTATTTTTTTTGCTTAATTCTGAGGAAAAAATAAACAAAACATTGCACCTCACCGGGCAGAAAAAAAACCCCTTTAGACCAACACATTTGGTTGAATCAGCAAATATAAAGTCCTCTGCTAACGCTTTCGGTTCATAATGGGTTGACTCTGATTCAACGGTTTAGTCGAGAACGTGAGACGTGATTAAAAATCGAGACTAGAAAAGGAAGGACCACCATTGCAGTTTGAAAAATGTGTGCTGGATGACCCGGCAGTCTGTCTGCTCGGGACCAACGCTTCTGGTTCCTGCTTAAAATACTGCTATCAGATTCAGAACTTCTGCAGACACGACGTTGCCACTCGTACCCCATTAATACAAAAAAAAAAAACAGCCAATGTGTGTCCAGATTTCTGCTCAAGCAGAATGTAGTATATCATCTGGGCTGAGGTTTCGGTGCACTGAGACGGGGGGGTAACAGTACACCTAATTCTTGACCCAGTTTCAAATTTCTTACACTGCAAGATCGCTCCGGCTCTACTTCCCCCACACCATCATCCTGTGGTTTCTCACACACGAGTAGCTTCTCACGTCCCCGAATACCCCACAGGCACCCCCGGAGCAATTTGCTCCTCGTGCGGCTTTTCTCCAACAGTTTATACCGTTTGACAGACCCAAAAGAGTGACTCTGCAAATCAGCAAAATTGGTGGGCAATGACAGTCCGCCTCGGATTAACCAACGGGACCGAATAAAACACGGGGTGGGGGTTGGGGGAGCAAGAGCCGGGAGGACGGCAGCGATCTCGAACCGCATTGGAACGAAGGGAGGTCCTACGTGCCAGTTTCCCGCCGAATCCCTCAGCGTGACTGTGAGGACTGCGAGATTGCGATGGTGCTCCGGTTAAACAAAGGCTTGGGTCAGCGGAGTGGCCAGCACAGCTCCTCAGGTGCTCTGATGTCCCAGCTAAAGTGTTAATGTGGGTCCCACTTGGGTTACAAACAAGCTGCCAGCACTGGTGCGCTGTTTCCCCATAGGATCAACATGAGATGCTGACCTCTTGTGAGCAAATTGTTGGCAAAATGGACTGAGCACATGTTGGGTATTTTGCCATTATTATACTGGGTACAACATTGCCCAAATAGAAGCCATTATATAGATCTATGTTTTGTCCTAAATGTTTTTCATCTTAATTCCACTATAAATCGTCACGTTTATATACACACACGGAGCCTGTGCGAGAACCGGGTAACAGAGTCAGTCAGTCAATCTGTTTGTAAGCTATGTGAGTCCCATGTGGACCTGTTGGCTAAGCTCTCTCAGCAAGCGGTCTGGTGACCTCCCAAGGTGCCCGTGCTGTGACGCCTTTGGATGCAGGCTGTGCACGAATGGAAAGACACTGGCAGCGTCTCTTCTCAGCAAGTTGCCCAGACAGAGGATCGCAGGGAAGTTCACAACCTTGGCAACAGGGACACACAAATGAACATGAAACATCCACTTGACTTTATTCCAGGCAGCCTTGTGTTTAGGCCATCAGTGCTGCCTGTCTGACATTTAGGTGGCATCTTCCGTGTCGTCCTTTGTCGCCTTTCTGCTTAGATCTCCACTCATCCGTTTTCGCGCACCCTCTATGTGTAATACCGACATGTGAAAACACGCAGAGGAGCGATGCAAATTGCATGCTGTGTTATACAATGCCAAATTTGTTATGCGCAGAGCATCTGGGGGAAGGTGAGAAAGACGGTTAAAACATGATCACAATTGATGTCCCGAGAGACGGTCCATGCTGATGGGTCAAACAAACCCTGCTGCCCCTTCCACCTCAGTGTCACAGCTTTCCAGATTCTATTCTGTCTCCAAATGTGCATTTTCCACATAGGAATCAGGGTGTGTTTGGACACCCCCTGGAGTCAACCTTGCTCCTGTGTTAACTTTGGAAGCCAGTCCAGATGTAGTCATTCTGCTAACCGCCATAAGACTGTTAACAGACCCATTCCTCACTCGTTCATCTGCTACTCCAACACGAGACTGCGGAAAAATAATCTTTTGTAATAAATCCAACACAGTAATGGACACCAGGCACGTTAAAATATTTATAGTTCACTCTATATACAGCATATTTGGAGAGACTACATAAAACACGCAGTAAAAATGAGAATTACAGCATATTGTTCTTTTAAAATCCTGCGGTTCTTCATTCTGTTCACTCCTACACCTTCTGTCTCAACACTGCCCGAGCAAATGCTACTTCGCTACGGCTCCTGATGCCGCTTATTTCGCCGTTTATTTCCGTGACTGTTTCGGCCCTGTCGTTTCTTGACAGTTTCCAATTACCCGAATAATGTGACTCACTCGGAGCACATGGGCGTACTTGCGTTTACTCCTGGAGGACACCAGGCTGCCCTTGAGTTTGCCCTGGAAGGAGGCACTCACAGGTCTCTGGAGGGCCACGGGCTTATTTAAGACGGAGAGAAAATATCTGACTCAAACTGGAACCCGGAACACTATACTCCCTTAGAGAGCGTGGGCAGCGAGTGAGAAAACTGCAATTAGACGGCACACGTTCGAGGCAAGTTTCAACTGCGATGACTCCATTTACATATTGTCTGCTTGCCTGCCCTTTAATCCCCCCCAACCCTCATAAATAGATGCAAGACTGAATCAGTGTATTAATCCAAATATCCACTGCTACTTATGCTGACTATATTTTGAAGGACAGGGGGCAAAATGCGGCAAGAACTAAACCAGCCGTTTCTGGCATAAATGCAACTACGTCACAAGTGAGCGGCACAGTCGGTCAGCAGGTAGCGCTGGTGCCTCACTGCACCTGAGCTTCCTGAGTTTGATTCTGACAGATTCTGGGGGGGTTTGCGTGCTCTGTTCGTGCTCTCATGGTCCAGAGATACAGTACTGTGCAAAAGTCTTAGGCACCTGTGGGAAAAATGCTATAAAGTGAGGATGGGTCCAAAAATAACGCCATGAATACTTATTAATCAATAAACCTTCTAAAAAGTGCAGTAGACAAAAAAAACCTCAATCGGATCAATATTTGGTGGGACCATCCTTTGCCTTTAAAACACCATCAGTTCTCTTATGGAAAACTTGCATGCAGCTTAAGGTAGAGGTTGGTAGGTTCTTCCAAACATTTTGAGGAACTGGCCATAGTTCTTATGCACACTTTGACTGTCTCTGCATGTCCTCCCAGACTGACTTGATCATGTTGAGATCAGGGCTCTGTGGGGACCAGACCATCTGTTGCTGAAGATAGTTGTGTATGACTGAGATTGGGTGTTTGAGGTCATTCTCAGGCTGCAGAATGAATTTGGGACCAATCAGAAACCTCCCTGATGGTACATAAGAATCTACCTGTACTTCTCAACACACATCGAAGTCGCATGACTAACACTTCTGCACAGTACTATATGTGCTTCAGGTGAACTGGGGAATACAAATTGCCCATACGAGAGGTGTGGGAATGAGTGTATCTAGCATCGTGGCCTTGGACAAAGGCGTGCGTCCGCTAAATGCTAGATGACAATTGTTATATTGTTTTAGGGAAATGCTGGTGTCATTTCAGTCGGTTCTGTTTCCTCTGAGAAAGTAGCCTTGGCAAACGAAGTTCTCCAGAAGGAAGTCGCTCTCACCTGAGCAAAATATGGGTTCATATGATCAAAGCAAACATCAACACCTGGAGGTGAAGCATAATCAAATTCTTAACTAGATGCTTTGAAAAGTGAACAAAAACAATGCTAACGTCACAGAAGCATGTAACCATGTTTAAGTCTTTTACGATCTGTGGTGTGTTATTCTTTGCTGCCGTGAGAGCTGCTCCCTTTTCCCACATTGGCCCGTAGGCACAGTCATGCTTTTCAACAAGCCGCACCAGGAGGACTGAAGGAAGCAAAACAGTTCCATGAACTGAAAAGTGAGTCACAGCACTATTGATCTCGGCAGAGCCTGGTGCGCGTTATACATACATAAAACTGGATGATGGATTTATACTCCGACAAATTCGACATAATGGAATTTACAGTGTACTGTGAGAGACAATCCATAGTCATGTAAGGAGGAGACAAGGTCAAGACAGAACATACAGCTTAATGGACTCATGACAACCCTGGATTCACTGAAAAGAGAAAACAAAAGAATGGATATACAGTATAAATGGAAAATCAGAGCTATTGGACTCTGTTTTCCCAGTCATCCAAACCAACCCTCGTCGTACACTCATTCACATTTGACAACTGGGTTCTTCAAGATCACATTGGTGACCTCCCTGATCTCGGTGTCTCAGTCCATTGCTCTGCTCCTCCTTAGGAGGCAGCTGTAGCAGGCACTGAGGTGGCTAAAGACTGGGGCTTGTAACTAAAACAAAAAAGTCCCGGTGGGGACCATGATACTTGTACCCTTTAGCAAGGCACTTGAATTATTTCAGTAGAACTTAAAACAAAAGCAACTTTTGCCAAACCATGACAAAAGATAAAAAACTAAACAAAACATCCTGTCCTGAGGAGAAGCAGCGATTTATCGTCAGTCACCTGCTCAGTCACCGTGCCACGCTTGCATCAGGATCGCTTTCACAGAGAGCATCCCCGCCCGTAGCAACGAGAAATGTCGTGATGCATCTGCGGTGTACAGGAGAAGGAGAAGGGGCAGTGGGGCCAGGGAAGCCCCTTGGAACTGGTGGGACAGCTGGACACAGGAAGAACCTGCCCAAAGGACCAGTAAGCGATGTCAGCAGGCAGCCACCCCAGCAAGATTCACCCAGACCCCAGCCCTGCTTCTGCATCCCTGTCAAGGAAGCCCAGCCAGGTACAAGAGAGGGGCAAATCCCAGTGCCAGGGGAGCATGCGAGGTACCCAGAATCCCGTCCTGTCATCACCCAGGTGTGAAGTATGCCGGATCCCCAGATTCAGCCCTGCGCATGGGGGACACCACAGGGCACGAAAGCGTTCCTAATGACCCAGCAGATCTGGTGTCACGTTTGGAAGAGATGCTGTGTAAGTACATAAACACAGACGCAACGGGTTACTCACATGCATACATATACACATAAAGGGCAGAAAGTGGGAATTAAAATATTATTCACTACAAAAGGTATAAACTGATGTGTTAAAATTGATCTGGTTGTTACGTTAAGGTGAGCATGTTCAGAAACCTACACAGAACCCTTAACGCTCTTATTTACACGGCAGCATTGGACGGGGCGGATGAAACTGAGTGGAAAGGGACGCTGGGTGGCTGGCCTGTGTACTGGAGGCCGTCAATATCACAGAACGTGATTAAAGATACAACTTAGGCGCTGACACCAACTAGGCTTTTATTGCATTTAAATGGGCGTCCAATTAAACTCAAAATCTCATTAGTCTTGGAACGATTGTGACTCCGACCACAAAGGACACTCACCCTGCGCACATAAAGAGATTTCTTTGTGCAAGAACACTGTCTGATCTGGACCCTACGGTTGGTCTTTGCCCTTCCGTAGAACTCTTCATGAATGAACAAATGAGCATTCAGTTCCTCCCATGAGCTGCTTTACACCTTTTCTGCAGTCCTTCCCTTCAGACAAAACAAAGAGGTGCTGATTTAGATCATGCGTAACATAATGAATTTTACAAAATGCATTACAAACACAATACAGAATAATAACGTCTAATATCTACGTAGCACTGCATGACTTCAGAACATCTTCACAAGCCAATAAATGCTTTTAAATAAATAAGCGTGAGCGATGCAGTTTGATGAGGTGTTGGGCCTGTTATCCAAAGGGTACAAGCCATTGAAAATAAACCAACATTTCTCCTCTCAGATACTGGATGCTGGATGGTCTCTTAGTTCATAACTTGATCTCTTCTTATTAATGGAACAGCAGTTTGCTTCTTCCCTCCAGAATACTTCAGTTTACCTCCATTCCTAAACTAAGACGTCAGAGATGGGTAGGTGTCCCCCTGGCTCCCTGCGCAGGGCTTTCGGTTCCATCAACTTTCATTACTCTGTTAATGATTCTCAGCTGCACGTCTCAATGAAACCTGGAGAAGGGCCTCAGGTTCCCACATCAGAATTACGTCTCAAGAAAATAAAGGTCTCAGCACTATATAATTCCCCCTTCCTTAGTTTCAATAACAGAAATCCTGGTTGGTCCTAAAGCGGTTTTGTGCTTTAAAATTCAGTTTTGGACATGATTTCTGCAGCTACAAACACTGAGACATGTGTTCCATGTAATTTTGACCTCTCTCTCATATACACATTTCAGTCACAATGTCTCTGAGCAGCAGATACCGCAGGCTGTGCTTTAGCTATAGCCACACCACGTTATTCCTCTACTTTACATTGGCAACCGTTTGCTTAACTTGGCCTGCTCTTCAAAGCACAGGTACAGCATTTAACCAACCTGCACATATATTTTCACATTTGCGTTGGAATGTTCCTGAGCCCACAGCCTTTAATACTGTTATAGTTCACAAGGCCCCCATAACCTGGTTTGTTGTCGCATGGGTCTGTAGCGAGATGGTCTCAGACCACCCGCGAAGCATGTGACTGCCTGCTTGTTATTTCTCTGTTCTGCTATCATCAGCATTTGTCTTCTGTGGATCTGCCCTGGCATCTGCTGTAACCTGCTGAGGATAGTGGACAGCCTTCACCTATTCAACATGTTCCAAGACATTATGTTACATTTACTTTATATTTATTCTTTGAGTTAACACTTACTTTACCATGCTTACAATGATTTATTCATGCACACAGCAGGGCAGTCAAGGGTAAGTACCTCATTCGAGGTGGGACTGGTTCCTTCAAGCCCAAAGGAGGCATGAACAAGCCTGATCAAAACAACCCTGACCAGATGTACTTGTTAACTGGGCTTCGTTTTATGTCAATTAAAAATAAATAACGTAAACAAATCTGTCTAACACGGGAAGTCCGTGTCACTCATAGAGCTCTCAAGTCAAAGCTCGGTGCTGTATTTTTTCATCCATATTTACAATTTCCTTTAAAAAAAATCCGGTTATTTACGTTCCAGTATAAACCCAAATGGACTGCAGAGATTTATGAAATGAAACCGCTCGGATCTCAACCGGCCGCTTTAATCGACGGAACCCACGCTTACCCACATTTATGTGAGCGAGGCCTGCAAGGTTCCACTGACTAAATTCCTAACAATGGGTGAAAGCTCCGGGGGTATCACCCACCCTGCTCGTCCTCCCAGGGGGACAGGCAGCTGTGAGCCACTATCTCCGGCTTGAGGGCAGAAGGGCACATATCCTAATAAAGACATCTCCTTTCAAGCACTGTTCCTAAAAATCAGCTATTTCTGTTCCACTTTCTTGATTCAGCACTTGCTGTCTCACTCTGAGTGAGCTGAGGGCCCATGCAGTTCTCCAAGGGACCATCCCTGCACGACATGCATTAGACAAACTGTCGCAGCAGCGCTTTGCCTGCGCATAAATACAGCTGTGATTACCTGTCCAGTTTATAGGCCTTGTGTGCTCTCCTTAATCTTGCACCACACATTTTGCAACAAGTTAGAGGTTAAAGCCAACATGTAGTACCAGCGAATAACTGTAACAGAGGGACTTTTCTACTGTGGCTCAACCTCCTCTCTAAACATCGACTGTTAGTGTTACGCATGTCCAGCTTACGAATTTTCATTTTCGGTTTACTTATGCATATCCAGTTGTAGCGTATTCACCGTTTTATTGTGCAAAACTTCTGTTTCTTTCTGGAACCCTGGTTTCCACTGTCAGCCCTTAGTTGGGTAAGAAACCCGCTCTCAAATGGAATAGGACCGACTTAAACCAACTCAGTCCTGCAGTGTTTACAGCTCCCGTTGCTGTTCTTTTCTTTGAACGAGTCAGCGACGCAGGCACTGAATAGGAGTTTGCGGAAAGATGACATTTTTAGTCAGTTAAAATTTGTTTTCTGAATCAAAGATTAAAACTATCACCCTGCAAAGAAAATACAATTTACTCAACCCCCTACTGCTACCATTTTACCTTTGAAAAAGGTAGTTATTCTGAATTGCTCCAATAAAAATTAACCGACCATATAAATGGGTAAATTATTTAGGAGTAATTCAGCCTGCGATGGATTAGTGTTCCATCCAGGGTGTATTTTCATAGTCTAGTGCCCAGTGATTCTAGGATAGGCTCCAGACCACCCTGACCAGGATAAAGCGGTTAATGATAATGAATGGATGCATAAATGAATTTTAAATGATTTTCTATAAGGAAGTTAACCGTGTAAGCAATCTTTGACAAAGGGTTTCCGCTCAGTCACGGTTCATTTTAAGTTTTAATATCTGCCGGATTTAATGGTCAAATGAAAGCTTGGTGCACCTTCACCTCATGAGCACCACACTTTCAGGTGCGACTCCCCCGAAGCAGGAGAAAGGTGTGGCTCGGCTGGCTGCTCGCCCGCTCTCCTACTCCGGCGTGTTTTAAGACCCACTTCCAAATCATCTCGCATGATTACTCCCTGTAGGATTTCTGGATGAATTCCCTCTTTATGATGTGCTTGCTCACTCACCAGTAAATAAGCACAGTAACACACTCTGGGTAGAATGGTGACAAGGCAGCATCAAGGAAGGGTTTTGTCGCATGCAACCATGGCAGAACCCACGCTATTGTGGAATCTCGGCAGTTACGTGCGATGACAAGCAATCCAGACAATGTTCAGTTTGACACACATCGCACCTACCAGCTTAACCAGCATCAAGTTAACTCAATAAGGATTTTGATGTGGCATCCCTATATTTATTATTCATTTATTAATTTGTCATTTAGCTGTCATTTATCATTTATGTTTATGCATTCATACTACTGGATATTCTCCGTGGAGCGTTTCAGAGTAAGTGCTCAAGGGCACTTGAGCAGCACTGGATTTAAACTCAAGGCTCTTCCGACAGCTGGATTTAACCTGACAACTTTTAGGTTACAAGTCAACACACCTTACTGCTACACAATGTAGACTGCAAGCATTAAAAAAAGAAGTAGACCAGAATGGAAAAAAAACCTCCTTGACACATTGTTGGATTCTGGCAACCAGGAAGGTATAATGAGACGAATGGTGAGAGATTGGACCCATGAAGCTTTTTGGGTTCTGTCAAGAAGCCCAAACATTACCAAAAACTGTGCCAGCAGACATTGCGGGGAAAAATAAAATTACTAATTTGTTTCGAGATATTTTAAAGAAAACGAACAACTAAAGTCTTCAAATTCCACACATTAATACTGGTAGAGCCACCTTTTGCAGCCATAACAGCTGTAAGTCAATTGGGGTAAGAATGTAGCAGCTTTGCACAACGTCTGGGAGTTATTTTCCCCCATTAATCTCGGTGAATCTGGAGCAGGTTGTTCATGTTGTCAGAGGATGCTTGTGGACCACAGTTTTCTAATAGTGCCAAAGATTCTCAGTTGGATGACGGTCAGGACTTTGACTGGGCCACGCAGACATTTCCTTTCTGAGCAGCTCCAGTGTTACTTTGGCCTTGTGCTTGGGGTCATTGCTTAGCTGGAAGATGAACTTTCTCCCAAGCTTCAGTTACTTAGCAGACTAAAGCTAATTCTCTCACAGTATTTCCCTGTATTTTGCTCCATCCATTCTTCCTTCAATTTTGACATGATGCCCCATCCCTGCTGATGAAAAGCATCCCCCCAGCATGATACTTCCACCACCATATTTCACTGCAGGGATGGTATTTCTAGCAGCACTGTCAGTGTTAGGTTTGCACCACACATAAGACTTTCAATTTTGCCTAATCAGCTTTATCTTAGTCTCATTTCACCACAAAACGTTCACGTGGTTGTTGGTCTCTCCACAGCTTCACTCACAAGTCTACATCTTGTTAGGACTCCTTGTCTGTGACTTGTAAGGGGTGGTCTTGTCTATTCAGTGTCTGGCTGGTATGATCCAGCTTCCCCTTCCAGATTATTGATCCAACCCTGCTGACTGGGAGATCCAAACCCTTGGAAATGATTTTTTATTCTTTTTCTAATTCTCGTGTTTCTATGACTTTATCTCTAACTTCTGTAGCATGTTATGTAATAATCCTCATCCTAACACCTTTCCGTCAGGTTCACAGCTTCACCAGTCATCTTAAAACGTGTTTTTTGACTAGAAAATGTGGTTGGTACTGTAATGGGTCACAGACAGAAACACATTATGTCTAAGAGACGATTCTGTCCTTGTTAAGGAGAAGTTTTTCATCTATGTAAACTTTGGATTTCCAGAGTTCAGGAGTTTTAAAACTTACGCAAATTACATATTTTGGCACTGCACAATAAAAAAAACTGTCTGAATAAACGTGTAAATGTAATATATAATCCAGACAAAGTTGGTAACTTTTAAGGGGTCTGAATACTTTTGCAAGGCACAGTATATGACCTTCTTGCCCCTCCCATACCCCTTCCTATACTGTAGTTCAGTTCTGTGTAAAACTGTCAAGTGCCTCACACAGGTTTTAACTCTAGGGTGTCCTAAGGTGTTCTTCAGAAATGTTCTGTTCTTCAGAAATGGGGAAAATGCATTTCTTAGTTGATTTTTCTTAATCTTAACCACGTTCACTTATGTCATGAAACATTTGTAGAGGGAAGCAAGACAGCGACGACAGTTCCTGGCTTTGTGAAGAGTCCCACATTAATATTTCAGCATAAGCAAAGCCGACACTGCTTGTAATCTGTCACTCTGTGAACATATCTTTGGAGGTTGAGGGCTTGTAGGAAGAGGGGAGGAGGGTTGCCAGGCAACAAGCATCCTCGTGTTCATCCTGTACATTGACACACACCAATTAGTTCCTGCACACTGGCTTTTCTTGGGAAGGGTTCCCATTTCGAAAGGGGAATCGAACCCTCATCGGCACTACCATCATCTTAACCCCCTTGATCCAACGTCTTTCCTCCTCGAGGCACAGTCACACTTAAACAGTGCCACTTTACACGCCCACACACATACAGAAGCCAACACTCACACCCTGATGGCGCTGCTCCTCTGAGGCCTGGCATGCCCACACAGGCTATGAGGGCTCCTGCACAAACACACTTTCACAAACACCATGCACCAGCCCAAGGCATCAACCTCAGCAACCTCAGCATCATGTTCATAAATTCACAAATCCACCCCTGACTTTATGTAAACAATCCAAGACAGCGGTCAAAAGGAAAAACCTTGGGCCTGTTCATTGCTCCGATAACCTTCTCCCCTTTGCTTTGAAAGACATCTGGAGTAAATTTTACATCCTTTTTACTCTTGCTTATCTGGTTTTCAGCTGTTGGCTTAATGTCATCCCCCTAAAAGCCAGAGAGCACGGACTCCAAGGTGATTGTATGACATCACTGTGCATTCGAGCCTCTTATTTCTGTTTTGGATCATGGTGCTCACCCCTCCCCCCACAAACCACCAAGCAGCACAGTCCACATGGTCACCTGATCTGGAATCAATTGTGTAGATCACTGTACCACACGCTGTCTCTGAGACTGAGGCAGCAGCTGGGTTCTGGGCCTCTAGGGGCCCATTGGACCCCCATACCATAACTTACCACTTATCTCCTTGATCCCACTTCTGAAGTGGTGGATGGTGCACCTAAAGAAAGCACACCCAGATGTTGGCAAACCAGGGCTTTGCCAGATGTTGCTTTTCCTGATGCACAGGAGGTGCAGAAAGAGGCAGGAGTGAACTGAGCCAACGTGATTGAAATTTCAACCACCACCACCCCCCCCACTCAGGACCTGACAATAGGTAATGTATGTAAAAAAACACTCTAAGGAACAGAGTGGGACAGCAGGGCCATTGTCAGCTACAGTGTGGTTCTACTACATTTGTGTCGCAGACACCAGCCGGGAGACGCGACAGTGTGTTCAGTCATGGATGGCCGACATGTTGCAGCAAAAAGCAAGGAACCACATGTGAATATGGAGGTTGTGCTGCTCCCACAGCCGATGGGAGCAGGCAGGCAGGAGCTCAGGCATGGCCAATTGGAGCAAATTAATTTATCAGGCATACAATCATTACGGAACGATTTTCCGCTTTCCACTTGCACCACCGCGACTAATACTTAACATTCAGGTTTTACAAGGCTCCATTGCACGGGAAGAAGCCTTCTTGTGCATTTCAGCCAGGTATGTGATTTAGTGCCTTTACTACTCATTGCAAAAAACTCACTCACTCACTCACTCTCTCTTTCACTGTCCTTGTCTTTTTCAGGGTCGGAGGGGTTCAGAGCATATTCCGGAACCACGGGACACCAGTGAAAATGAGAGAAACATTTAAATCGCACGGCATTACGGCTACCTGGCCTAAGGTAATACACGTGCCATCCATCTGCAGTCGGCTGACATCACTGGGAGGGTGAACACTTGTGGTGCGGCGGCGTTGCTGCTTTTTGCTTTGTAAATAAAAGCGTCTGCACACAAAGGAATGCAGGCCTTGCTCACAGAATCGATCGCCTTCGCCGTCAAGTAGCAAAGGAATTGCAAGAAGTCACCCCATGACTTCTGTGTGAATCTGCAGTGCTGGTCCTCCTTTGCCACTGTAATGTACAGATGCATTGGAGAGGCCATATAAGGGAAGTGCTGTCAAAGGGCACCTGGCTTAAATCTTTACACTCTTCAGATGCCTCACCAATTCTAATCTCACCATGCTTCTTCCCACGCCACGTCTGCGAGGGAGAGGACTCGGCGGGAGCTGTTGAAAACAGAGCGGCTCACCTTGGCAACAGAGAGATCAGCGCAGTCAGGTGTGTCTGTGCGAGCTGGAGTACAACTCAGAAGCTAAACTGTGTTCTGCTGCCGGTGCATGGAAAGAATCTACTTCTCTCAGGTCACTCACAGAACCAAGTTCTATTTCGAGTTCAACCAGCTGACCTTTTGCTCTAAACCGTTCTATTCAAAGTTAGAGCGATTTATGCCCTTCCCCAGTCATGTTTACCACTTTGAATTTTAATCCTTTCCAGACCTCCTCCTAACCGAACGTGCCATACGGAAAGATGAGTTAAAACTGAAACACGGCCAGGGCAATTATTCAAGTTTTGACATAAAATATAGTTAAAGAAATTGTGCTCCCAATGCCATCAATCACCTGAGATAAAATGAACGCGTAAGACGCACACATTTTTTAACACTGCAAGCACAGCATGGCTGAGAGTTCACGGCACAACAGTGCAGATCCCATTAAAAGGTCACTGAGAATTAGCCGAGCTTAGACGGCTTTCTGAAGTGGCAGGGACCCCACGACTGCACAAACAGAATCAATTATGGATGCACGGCTCTGTGGCACACACTTCCAAGGCTACTGGTGGCACTGAAATGGGAACTAACAATATTACACAGACTTTTAGCTCTGAAAGCTCCAAAGCTTCTCTCGTAATTGAATTAATAATGGCCCCCCATGCTGGTTTTCCTCAACCGATGCAGCACCTCACAGAAGAACTGGTACTGGTACTGGATCCCATGGGCTGCCCTCTTTCCAAGTTAAATTTGTTCTCCCTTTCAACGTACGAGACGCTCGGGTACAAAACGCCCAATTGCTTTCGGCGCAAAGTGCGGGCCGGCAACCTACAGGCATCCAACAGTCCTGCAGGGGGCCCCTGCCAGACCCCCCGGAGATCCCCGGAAACTTCGATTCACATCCCGGCGGACTACACAACTCCAGCGATGCTCCCGGACCCAGCAGGCAAACGGAAGAGTGTCTTTACTGACTAAGCCATTCATGAGCCGCCTCCTGGCGCTTATTGTGCGTTCGCCTTGAAAGAGCAGTAGGCAAGACCTGCTAGCAACTGACCAATAACTGGTACTTATCCCCTGGCTCACATAGTGGCAGGAACAGGCATTTTATTTGTACCTCTGGTGGTGGTAACTTGCTGCCAGGCAGTCTGAGGCACCATTGAACCATCTCTCACCAGTAGCACTGCAACAAACCCACAGGTATATCAAATAGTTTGAAAATAGGCAGAAAATAAACGCTTTCAAACAAGAGCTGCTGAGCAGAGCGGGTTTTAAAGCACATAATGAATGTGAACCAGAAAGAGTACTCCTGATCACATTTTCAGGGGATGGTGTTTGTGAGCTCTTGCATCCCACTGCTCTTGGAGCACTCGTTTCGGCTTGGCTCGCCTCCACCGGTCGGTGCCGGGCGGCTGAAAATGAGTACAAAGGTAGATTTCCAACGCTGATGTTGACCGTCTCAGACCTCGCTTGCCTCCACTCCCTCGGGGCTATCTTTACTCCAATTTCGGGACTTTAGTATGCCACTTCCAACTTTCCGTTTAATCTCAGTCATGTATGTAGTCTTCCTTTTCTTCCAGCATCAGTGTTGCTCACCCAGCAGAGCACCTGTACCCGCTCTTTCTATATGTCCATCTGCATGCTGAGGAAAGATATGACAATGTCTCCATGTCTTTTGCGTGCAGTGTAATGTATACGCAACATACTATATACTCCTCTGTTAATAATTTACATACACACTGCTTGTTTTTCTCATCTTTTCCTCACTTCAGTCATTTAAAGCTCCCTGATCTGTTGATATTCAGTAGCCAGGCTGAAACACATTCCTCCGACCCAAGGTTGCTCTCGTTTTGCACGATCGGTGGTCTGGCACCGTGTCAGGCAGCCACACTGGCACAGACTTCTCACACACCAACTGGACAGTTTAGTCTCAGACACGTTCCCAGAGGAACTGTTCCAATTTTCTATCCCAAGGTGCTCCAGGTGAAAAAAATGGAAAACAAGACGGCGCAAATTCAAACCATAATGTGCGCATTGACTGAAGTGCACAAGAGGAGAAGTGTATTTCTTACATTCCAGACAATGTCTTCCACTGTTCTGTGAGTCTCATTACATTTGATGTTAAATAATATCAAGTGGATGAATTTCCATCCATTCATCCATTATACTTAACTGGTTGTCATGGTCATGGCAGTCTGGAACCTATCCTGAAGTCAGTGGACACCAGGATAGGAAACTATACCCCGCGTGGGACACCAGGCTGTTGTAAACTATTCACACGCAAAAAACACGTCCACACACTGTGGATGATTTACAGTGATTAATTTACCTGGAACCCAGGTCCTTGGACTGTGGGATGGACCCCACACAGATTGAGGTGGATTGAAACCCATTCCCGAAGAGCCCAGACACTCTGAGACAGCAGCACGATTCACTATCCCTCTGTGCTGCCCGGGGGAGAAGTTTGTTATTATCAAGTAGATGTAAGAATGTTCCAAAGTTTACATAGCTGAACAGGAATAACATGGAACATTTCAAGCCTCATAATTCAGAATTTTTGTTCAAAATGGTAAAGGCACCCAGTGAAGGTTAACTGGCTTGTGCAAATAATTTTGAATGCTAGTGATCATCCACATTGAATGTTCACGAAAGCCAATGACCATCTGATTCCAGGGTTTGCTATTAAGTGGAACTGGGAATTATGGTAGAAGCTCTTGGTTACAGTAACTGCAAAATAAAAGATTCAAAACAATTTCTTAATGCCTTACTGCTTGTAACTGCCTTTGAAATGGCACTCTGGGCAAGCAGCGTTTTGTCAGCGGTTGTTACAGTAGCGGCCACCATATTAAGAAAAGAAGGAACCATGTAGAAGCAAACAGCTGGTGGGGGAAAAGGGCATCAAAACTGCTTAGGGACAGAAATGAGAGCGGTAGAAAGAAATAACAAGAAAAAACAAACAGTGGTAAGGAAAAACATAAGAGCATTCTTCGAGAGAGAAAGCAGTATCTGTAGGTAAGTGAAATTGAATTTGGTTTGGCTAACTTTCCTGAGAAAAACCATATAATGACACACAGGACACACAGAGCAGGAGGACACTAATGAAACGGTAGTGAACTGGGGTTTTGCACCAATGGCACAGTAATGAGCTGTGGATAAAGACTCAGACAGCAGTAAACTGGATAAACACCAAAGAGGTTTTACTGCTGAAAATCACCAGTCATGCTATAGCGAACCGCCCGAAAGCAACAATCAGTTCGCATTGCACCCTGGGTAAATGCCAGCCAATCATTCATATTCCTTGGATAAGAACCATTCAGTCAACTGAGTACTATTGAGTACTATTGATACCGAGGGTATGGAGGGTAAGCAGCAAAGACATACAGTACTGTGCAAAAGTGTTAGGCATGCAACTTGAATTTCTGTTGAGAAGTACAGGTAGATTCTTATCTACCATGAGGGAGGTTTCTCATTGGTCCCAAATTCATTCTGCAGCCTGAGAATGACCTCAAACACCCAATCTCAGTCACACACAACTATCTTGAGCAAAAAGAAGGAATCCTGCAACAGACGGCATGGTCCCCGCAGAGCCCTGATCTCAACATGATCAAGTCAGTCTGGGAGGACATGCAGAGACAGTCAAAGTCTGCAGAACAACTGTGGCCAGTGGCTCAAAATGTTTGGAAGAACCTACCAACCTCTACCTTAAGCTGCATGCAAGTTTTCCATAAGAGAAGTGATGGTGTTTTAAAGGCAAAGGGTGGTCCCACCAAATATTGATCTGATTGAGGTTTTTTTGTCTACTGCACTTTTTAGAAGGTTTATTGATTAATAAGTATTCATGGCATTATTTCCGGAACCATCCTCGCTTTATAGCATTTTTCCCACAGGTGTCTAAGACTTTTGCACAGTACTGTGAGTATGTTCTGAATAAGCACCAATCACCAATAAGAGAGCATTGAACCCCGGGAAAGCACCAATCAGATCACAGTGTGCTTGGGGTGAACGCCAGTCAGCACATTTGTGCGCGTGGGATGCACACCATTCGATCAGCTGAGGACCACTAAAAACCACCAATTAGAAAAGACCGAGCGGTGCGGCAGGCAGTTACCAATCAGACGCAGGCCCTGTGGTCAAGCACCAATCAGACGGTATTGTACTGTCATTATGCACAAATCACACGGGCAAGACATGTAGATGTTCACCAATCAGCTCCCTCCCTTACAGCAAAGTCGTCCGATTTGGTAACCGAGGCCGTAGCTCAACAACTGCTGTGCGTACAACTGTCTGGGTGTGTGTTCATGCTGCACACATGCTGTATGCTTGTAGCTGCGCGTTAACATCTGTGTAAGGCATTTATATGGTCATTTTCAGCATCCAAAATATACATTAGTTGCATTTTTAAGATACCTTCACCAGGGCCCCTCTGGAGAAGTCGCTCACACCTCTGACCTTATGTAGACGGGGTCTCCGCGGGTCATTAGCTACACTACGCGCGACATACGGCACCACTGTAGTCCCTAGAGCCCGGAAAAGCGTGTGAGCAGCAGCGAGGTTCATTCAAATGCGCATATCGCTGAATGTTAATGATGTGACGCAGTTGTGTATCTGCAGTGCGTTTATAAACAGTGGCCTGGGAGCAATCTTACAGCTGGCTGGAATCCAGGTTCACAGCTCCATCATACAAGACTCGTAGAAATGATGGAGTAGTTTCTTGGGGTGGCTGCTGTACTGTAGCATCGCTTCCCCTGGACAGCAAGTGGATTGAGAACAGGCATGGACGCAGTCTGCAAGGCAACATCTGAAAAAGGAAAATTACAGCCAAACTGGACTCTTACTGCCCCCCCCCAACTCTTCCTTTTTCACTGATACAGCACTTTTAACATATGGATACAGTACTGTGCAAAAGTCTTAGGCACCTGTGGGAAAAATGCTATAAAGCGAGGATGGGTCCTAAAATAATGCCATGAATACTTATTAATCAATAAACCTTCTAAAAAGTGCAGTAGACAAAAAAACCCTCAATCAGGGTCGAGGTTGGTAGGTTCTTCTAAACATTTTGAGGAACTGGTGGCCACAGTTCTTCTGCACACTTTGACTGTCTCTGCATGTCCTCCCAGACTGACTTGATCATGTTGAGATCAGGGGTCTGTGGGGACCATACCATGTGTTGCAGGATTCCTTCTTTTTGCTCAAGATAGTTGTGTATGACTGAGATTGGGTGTTTGAGGTCATTCTCAGGCTGCACAATAAATTTGGGACCAATCAGAAACCTCCCTGATGGTGGATAGGAATCTACCTGTACTTCTCAACAGACATTGAAGTTGCATGCCTAACACTTTTGCACAGTATCGTATGTTAAAGTGGAGAAGCCAAGATTTCTGCACTGTGCTTCGTTACATTTCGGCACAACGTTGGTGGAATAAAGTTCTGGCGTCCTGCAGTTTCTTGCTACTTACTCCACAATAAGCAAACATTTTGAGTTTGTAAATCCTCATAGCTCGTGCCCTACGTGATATGAGATAAACCGTGCTTTTGGGGAATCTTGAGCAGCCAAAACGACTGAATAAAGAAAATCATAAGCAAAAGAGCAGATTCAAAATGTTATATTTGTACACTGAACTACTTACCACGACTTTTCTATTCATGCTGCTGGCTAGTTTTTAATGCTCCTCGATCAAGGGTACATTAGCAGAAGCAGGGTTGCAACCCTCTGTTCTTCCACTTTCAAAGCAGCAGTTCTAACCAATATGCCACCTGCTGCTCCTTACGTGAGCATAAGCAACCAAATATATTGCTTTTACTGGCGTGACTATATACTGAAGTTCACATCAGATGTTTAAAATATGAAAACTTTGACACTGTTTACCAATATCACTTATTAGAGGTCGACCTCATTTATACACTCGTCCATATATGCTATAATTATTTTGGTAAAAGATCGGCATCAAGTATATACAGCATTTTATCCATCACTTCAATGGCATACAATTAACCAATGCCTTTTCACCTGGGGTTGCTATGAGAAACTGTCTCCATAGTTACTGAAATATTCCTTGATCTCAAGGCCATTCTGAGGATGAGCAAAGTCTATTACTAAAACGCACACACACACCCACACACACACACACACACACACACACACACACACACACACACACACACACAAACAAACTTAAAACAGTTAAAAATGCCGGAAAAAGAATCAATCAAACCCGAACATCATCTTAGAACGGACAGTAACCTCCCTGCTGCAACAAATGACATACCATTCGGGCAAATTGCACACCAGACTACCAATTCCCACCTGGCAATTATTCAGGCAGTGGAAGCGGTCTTGCATGGCAGCAAATGGAGCACAAACAAAAATTCCACTTCCGTGAACAAAAATTGGTCCTCTTAATGTGTTCAGTTCAGACTACGCTCCTTAGTGGGAAACGCTCCAGTTGTGCCAATCCGTGTAGATGAGCGAACTGGCAAGAGGAACTCCTTCACGTCGTGCATATTCCCTTATACTTCAGCAAACATCATTGCGAAGGAAACCCTTCTTGTCACTTCCTATCAATTGTGTGCAGCTGACTGAAGGACCGGTGTGCCTGCAGTGAGCTCCACGAAGGAGAAATACCACGGCCCTGCCTCAATTTGCATGATTCACTCTGCGAACAGAACCTAGCATTTTGGTTAACTTCTCAAACCTATAATCTGATGGTTCCTGGGTCAAGCCCTCCATGGAGCATTGCTCCAGTACTCTTGGACACAACCTGAACATCTCCTCCCCCTTATATATAATACAAGGGTACAGCTGCAGATCTCTAAAGACAAAACTGACACAACAAAATGGTAACTTTCCAAAAGTTATGGTCAGACCCATGACTGAGCTGCCAGTTTCTGCAAGCAGCATGTCTCAGCAGTAGGCCGAGGGCACTGAGTACAGACTGACGGTTCCCTTTGACAGCTTTTAAAAGGTACGGCACTGGGTGATCAGCCAGTGTCTACGATGGGATCACATTCACACGTCCTCCCCCACCGAACGAACGGGACCAGCCTCCTTTATGATTAGGAGCGGCTTAGCTTAATATAGCTTAATTTTACATGTGAATCAGAGGGTAAATCAATTAGGCATATCAAAATGCCTGAAAAGAGCAGTAATCTCCACATTAATGACTTGACTTTCATAGATACCAGACTATAGTGTGCGGCTTCTTGGTGTCTGCCAAAAGCAGAGATTACCACTTCTCCACCCGCACTCCCAGTGCATTACTAACATGCTTCCAAATATATCAAGGCCGTTTTTTTTTTTTTTTTACGTTTTGCATCACACTTAATTCACTTATTCCCACGTTTTCTGCATGCGACCCTGGATCAAAGAACATCTGCAACCTGTGTTCAGTCACGGTCTGCGATCCTCACGACCGAGCATCAAAACCAAGAAGTTAAATTGTCATTTAAGGGAACTGTCTGCACCATATGCTGACTTCTCCCATAAAGACCACACAAGCCACCTGCTTGGTGCGGGGGGGAAAAAAAAAAAGCTTAGTCTGTTCCTGCTGCGGATGATGCTCGTTCGCATGTGAGCTGAAAGTTTGCCCCGGACCAACACGGCTCCCTTTGTTTATTTACTTGCCTTATTAAAACCGGTGTACACAGCTGAGGCTTCGAATGTTGACAAACCCCGGCGTTCCTTGGCAACGTGCAGCAGCAAACAGCAGGGTTAAAAAAAAAAAAAAAAAACAAATAAACAAACAAATCTTATCAAGCAGCATACACAGGTACATAGGAACCAGGTTCATTCCCCAACGACCACTCAGCCCAGAACCAGGCTCACAACCGGCAGCACAGCTGTTATGCTCCTTAAAGACGCATTTGATGCATGACTTACCCTGCGTTGCCCTCAGCACAGGATATGCAAGACCAGTAATCCATAGCCTTCCCCACAGCCCAGCGGGCACCACGTTGCTGTCCCACAACAATATACCATGCTGACAACTGCAACACAATCGATGATCTGTACCCTCCATGCTTTCTTCATAATGAGGGAAGACTGATCAAAGAGCCACTGAAAGATTACAAGGGGCTTCACAAGATAGTTGCTTCCCTTGTTCACATTCATGGGCTCCATGGCCGAGTTCACCATGCTGTTTTCACCGCATCTTCTGGGTACGCCCACCCTCCTTTGACGATCGACCCAAAATACCTGGACCAGGTCTTGAAAGAATTGCTTTTCAAACTGTAACAAAAAGCTGACATCGGAAGTGCTTTTTTGTTAAAGCCAATACAGCAGCTAATAGTCCGATTAGGGCTACTATCTGTAGCGCTGCTTCACAATGGTGCTTTTTAACATGACTTGTATCAAAGGCAGTGTTCATGCTTGTTATCCCTCATTTGCGCCATTTAATGTTGACAAGACGACTAAAAAATGCATTTCCGGAAGATCAATGAAGCACGCAAACAGGAAAGGCCAACCCAGACAGGCATAACCCTGTTATTTGCCCACGTAATTGAGTGACTCCGGTGCAAATAAGAGGGAGGCCACGCTTGTTTACATGTGAGCGGAAAGTGGGCAACAAACCAACACCTCCTTTCTGTTTTCTACAGCCAGGAGGTAAGAAGAGGAAGGAGACACAGAAGCTCATCCGTCACAGCCTCCTGAGGAGAACAAAGCCCCATCTTCCACGCTTCGGCTCCTCTGAGCGGCCTCTTCAGATCAGAGGGAACAGCGTTATTGGGCTTCCTCATTAAAAACTTCTTCTGACGAGAGCAAAAGCCCCAGTTGAAGACAGGCTTCCAGATGCCACACCCAAAAAAAAAAAAAAGAAAAAAAAATCAAAATGACACAAATTACTCACACATGCCATCATTTACATTCTCCAAACTAAAATGGGAGCCATTTCTTGGCATATAAGCATATGTTGAATGTTGAGGTTTATCTTTCTCTGTACATATCTCACCGCAGACAGTACCTGATTATCAGAATGGATTATTCCCAGGTACAATTTAACATTTGGCCAAAAGATGAGATTACACTGCTGGCTGTGTCGTTTCACCAATCTGGAGCCCATCACAGCCCTCCTGCCAACAAACATACACTGTCAGCTGTGGTATTAATAGCACTGTACACACAGCTCAACGCATTAAAGGCAGCTATAGCATTTAGAGAATTAACTAATTCCCTCGCCATTACCTCAACAATAAAATTATACAGCAGCTGTTTAATAAGTAAAATTGCCTTATAGGCAAACGTGCTGCCCTGCAAACCAGCAGCTCCCGAGCGAGAAGTAGAAACAGCGATGACGTCCACCGACAGAGCCGTAAGAAGGTGCGAAGGTGATTGTATGGACAGCCAGGGCCGCCAGGCGTCACGCTGAGAGCACGTGTGCAACGGACACAACGCTGGAGCCCCGTAGCTGTTCTCTCGACCGCACAGACGTGAAGGGAGCGAACCAGCAGGGCCTCAAAGAGCTTTTGGTCTCAGGTTTTTTTTAAGTGAGGCGGCGCAGCAGGGGCTCTTTTGCCACAACCCAAATGTGGTTTGGCTTTTTTTTTTTTTACGACTGAAACAAAAAACACCGGTGAAGTGGGAACTCAAGGGAAAAAACATCCTTGGACTTGTTAAAGACAAAGGCTGCAAATGCTGTTCTGTATAATGGATCTCAAGTAGCTCTTTTCCTTTATTATATTACGGATAATTTGCGATAATTGAAACTGTATTAAAGCTGACAATGAACTGTTCGATCGCACCACAGCTTCCTTTTTAGTGCTCCTGCTTTCACATGCTGGCTCACTGGCCCCCGGACCAATGTTAATGTGGCTGGGAAGCCCGCTGTGTGTAAAGGCAATGAAAATGTTGGCTCATGTGCACTTTTGCCATTCGAAAAGGGGCTGTGGTAAAACATCCCCCACGTTGGGCAAAAAGCAAAAAACAAAACAATAAGTCCATGATCTTAATGAACTTGTCACGATGCGTCCATGTTAACTGAAGGTGGCACAGTGGGCACGGCTGCTGTCTCAGCACCTGGGCTACATAGATCCCAACCAAATGTGTGGTTTCCATGTTGTCCCCATGTTCGTGTGGGTTTTCTCCCAAAGTCCAAATACATGCGCTTCAGATGGGCTGGTGACTCTAAACTGCGTGGGAATGAATATGTTGCGTTGCTAAGCTGTATAGATGGGAGAACTACTGCAAGGAGTTTACTGCAGTGTATCTACTGCTGTTAAGCTGGACAAAATTGTCAACTACCTACCGCTTGGTGGACACTGTTCGTCACCTTGGATAAAAGCGCCTGCTAATCTAATAAACATAAAAAGCAAATTCACAATTGTTGTCCTGCGAGGCAGGTATGAACCAGGGAGTGCAATTCCAGACATAGCTTTCATTTTGCAGTGTGCAGAGGTTGGCAGCCAGACTCTGAGCGCCTGAGCCATCCCGCTACGAAAGGGATTAGAAGTTATTTGCCAGCGTTAGTGGCTGTGCACCGAAGGGACCGTCACTGTTATTACAATGACTCTTCTGCGCCACTGAGCCCAAGCTCCAGCTACAGCCGGGCCCCTTCCCGCAGCTTGTCCACCAGCGAGACAGTCTGGTGTTCATTCAGCACATCGTAGACTAGCAACGCAGCACAATAAATCTGTCAAGCACCAAACAGTCACATTCGTGCCACAATGTGAAACTGATCCACGTGGTTTTTGCCAAGAACATTTATTTCAGGTTTTCATTATTTTCACCCCATCACAAGCTGCGGCGGCTGGCTGGCAGAGCATTGATGTAGACTTCAAAGTGATCTTTCAGAACCTTTGAAAGCAAAGAGCATTCTCCCGCTCGCAGCCCAGCGCACGGCTGCCGAGTGAGACGCTGCTCCCGTACGTGTGGTGAGGCTGTGAGGGTCTCCAGAGGACTAGAAGGAAGCAATAACTAACGCGCTTTCATCCCTAATTCGCTGAACAGTGCCGGACCCCGCTCGCTTTGTGTATAAGGTCATACAGAATAAGGTGGGTCCAATTAAATTTCTACAGCATCACATTTGATTTGCATTACAGAGGCATATATAGTACAAACACAGTTTTAATGAAGTTGGTGTCATTTCCAGGGTGTTCTCTTCCTCATGGCCTCGAGGACATGTGATGGTCCAAAATAACCCTGGATGGATGGATGGATGGATGATGGAGGCTTTAATGGAAAGGTAAACTAGGAAAAGTAACCGAGAGGATCCGAATAAACAGGGCAAATGGACGTGTGAGACAGATATAACCTCAACAGCAATAATCACACGGTCTCGGTTACACACAGCACCTCGGTGGCGGATGCTGCTTTAGCCATGAGACACACTTGTGTCAAATTCCTTTTAGTAGAAGCCAAGGAGGCTTAATCACCCAGGCATTGTTGTCTAAACGTACAAAGTCGGCAAAAAAAAAAATCCTCAGTCGAGGTGCAAATTAGATTTGTCTCACAATCATTAAAAATAACAGTCTTGGCAAAGCGCAGGCCGGGCAAGACTATGAGACCTCATGTTTACTCAGATGTTTGTAATACAGATGAGAGGAGCGAGCAGCTTGTGGTCATTTGTTTTCTTGTTTCTCTTTGCGGGGAGTGGCAGGGTGGGGGAAGCTGGTGTTTTGAAAGGCGCGAGCACAGCGCCAGGAGAGGTGGGGGCGGGGGGTTGTGGAGCCTCTAGGTTCTGCCGCACACTCCAATTATCCCTGAACAAACAGCCCCCACAGGCTCCCGCGGGGCCTCGGCCGCGATGGTTCGGCACCTCGCTGCTCCCCCGTGCCTGACTGCGCGAGGCAACAGCCCGGATGAGATGGAGGAGAACCTCATCTCCTCCTCCACATATGCACTCTCAACGTCAGTCAAAAAAACAGCCTTGCCGAGCTGCAGCCCAGCGGTGGAACGGCACTAAGATGAACCTAATCACATTTGATAAAGGCAACCTTTGCATAATTTATCCCCAGATTGAATCTACAGCTGGGCTGTGAATATAGCTTGCAGCTGTACTACGTGACAGCAGCTGGTGTCACGCTTCATTCCTCCCCATCCGTACTGTCATCGAGAACTTAGCCAATCGGCAGTCTGTCTGAATACATAATCATTGCAGTGACAAAACTGTGACTCAAATGATTGTTAGTCAGTGGTTACCAAACCATCATAAGCAATTTCATTAAAGCTTTATCTAAATGAGCTTCTTCACAGAATATGTCAAGACTTGCTGCGGATTCCACCCACGCGGGTGTTGTTTATTTTTTTATATTGTTTACACTTTAGCCCGCCACAATACACAGCATACCTATAGTAAACCTGGTTAAGCGTTCAGGGCCATTTTGGAGTCAGAAATCAGATTTACAATTCTGCCAGCCCGTAAATGCAGATGCAGCAGGTCTTGAGGATAAGATATGAGATCTGAGTCCCTGTTTCTAAAAGGACTAATCTGGTCTCTACAGGAGGATCTCCTCCCATCTGCTGCTGCTGCAGCGACTGCCTCCGAGAGACAGGAGACCACGCAGGCCCTTCTGAAGCGCAGAATGAACTCCGCAGCAAAGCTGGGGCACGTGTCTGCTTGAGGGACTCAGTGGCATTTGCGTTGCTTTTAATCAATAAAACAGTCTCAAGGACAAATACATTAAGGAACATTTTTGCAGGTTTCCTTGTGAGTGCCATATGATAGTCAGGGAGCCGTTGTGTACTTGGGGACCAGATGTGAGGTGGATAGACACTAGTACAGGGCTCTGTCAGAAATTCCTAGCAGTTCCCCTTCGGAATAACCTATACAAAATACCTGTTCCAAAAAAATTAAGCTAGATTTTTGGGACCAGAGAGCATCATTATCATTATTTCTCGGTGTGACTGAAGAATGTGATAAAGCCCTTAGTAGTAACTGCAGTCCAACAAGGATCTCTGTGCAGAGCAGCCACCCTTCTACCATCAATCTGGTGTTTGGTGATGACAGGATAACCACTGCCGAGCGGTTGGGCAGCATCAGTCAGACCATCATTGTTCAGCAAGTCTGGAACGTGCCATCTTACAGTGTTTTGGAAGAAGAAACGTAAGTCAATGTAACTTTGTGACTTGTACGTCTAACTACCCAAAATCTGTTCCGACTGCAACCTCTCCATTACAGAGACCACATCACAAATGGAACCAGGCTGAGGAAAAAAGCTACATGCGTCACTAAGGTGTTTATCCGTGATTTTATCACCTTCAAAAAGGATTAAGAGGGCTGCAGCCCATGCTGCTTTACCAGGTCTCAGACAATACAAAAGCGAACGTTTTCCGACACGAGGCCTCTCCTGCGGAGAAGCATTTTTCTCGGCGTTCTCCCCAATAGTTACCTTAGTGAGAACTTCTGTTGAGACCAACCTTCCCTACAGTTGTGTAGAACAGGTGAAAACCTACAGTAACACAGTTATTAATAATGGCAGTCTGTGTGCTGCAATAGCACAGTGTTTGAATGTGTAATCCAAAGGCTGGTTCAAACGTAGGACCATGAGCTCAAGCAGGACAATTTCCAGACCTATAACATAGTTGCTGCTATGTGTAAAAGGATTGGTTAAGCAAAACTGAAGGTTATACGAACAAACCGATCAAATTTACCGACTATTTCCTCCTCAGAAGTGCAACGGAATGAAACAAACCAAAGCTCCTGCCTGTTGTCTAGTTTTTAGGTTACTATGCGCCACCAACTCTGCCATCATAAACCTGCCAGGCTCAGATATAGTTCCATGAAAATATAACTGGACAGTAACTGAGCAGCATTTGGTGTTTGTTGAGCCAGATGAAGACACTGAAACAGGCTAATGCAAATGAAGACCACACAGAGCTCACACATTAAGCATCTGCTCCACATGGCCATATTGGCCTCTCTTCTCATTTAGGTGATTTTTACATCGGTCAGTCTTGACATTTTTATGGTTCTTGGGGTGATTGAGAACCATCGAGCGATCAGTTGTTACCACGCAAGAGTCAAAGTTCAAGCAGGATTGCTCTCGCTCTCTTTTTCTCAGGCCATAATGCAGCCAAAGAGCTATGGATGTCATAGGTCTTGTTGAGAGGTCTAACAGATATGTCGCATGTAGCCTTGTTGCTCCAATGCCCTAAAATGTGTGTGGGTTGGCCTTTGAATGTAAGATACCCTTTTTTAAACATTCCCTGGAAGAAATGCAGTTGAAAGACAAAGTAGGCACCAAAAAGTGAAGTTTGAAAGTTATTGAAAAATGACGACAACAATAAATGATACCACCCAAGCCCAGACTGAAAAAAGCACAGGAGAATAACATTTTGGGAGTGCTGCGAATCAGACATTATGAGAATCCTGCACTCTTGCACCTGGACCTGCCCCCACTCTTCTGGGCTGAGGTGGTGGTAAATGTATGGTCTGTCTATGAGCGCGGTGGGGTTTAGATGCTCGCTGCCTCTCATTTCACAGCTGCCTGCCTTATTTGGGAGGATGCGGCTGCCAATTTGTCAGTGCCACTATCTACAGCTCTGCTCCTGCGACACCTTATATGGTCACACAGATGGGAACGAGCAGCAGTTAGGACCTCCAGTGCAGCGCTGAGAAATCGCCCTCTCCCTCCTGGGAGACCCTGAGAACCAGGCTATTATCCAAACTCCCTTTTACGTTGGGGACCACAGTCAAGAAAAATTTTCTGAGCGAGCTCTCAGGAAAGCAGATGATCTCCAACATCGTTGCTGTACTCAGCTGCTGTTGGCAGGGAATGTATTGTCGAAAAGGGGTGGAGTAGTGATGCCAGCCCCAAGCCGGCACACTGAAGTCTAGTACTACCACCTCCTTGTATCTGGTAATTAAGATCTGGTGTTTTCACAGGTCCCCAACTCCCACAGTCCCATTCCTCTTCCTCATTTATTGGAGATCTGCGCAAATTCAGAAACTGCTGGTTTTGAAAATGATGAAAGGACAAAACCGAATGTGTTACTTCACTTGCAGCACGGTAGCAGCTCCACCGTGCTTACCATAGTCACGCCTTTGGTTTTCTGCAACCTGCTGAAAAAGATTCCACAGGGTCAGTAACAATTCACCTGTACCGGTTCAAAATTCACAGTTCATGCACATGCCAGATCTGTTGCTGCTCCACGTGTCCATCATTTGTCCAGCTTTTTATCGAATTACTGATAAGTGGCTGAACAAGTGATGGATCATGAAACCTGGCAAAACTCTATTACGGGGAGTTTAAAGCCACCACGTAACCATAAAATTAGGTCCTATGAAAGGATTATGAGAAGAAACCCTAGAACTCGCAAACTTCACGCCTAGACCTGAATCCAAATCCAAACGTGAGCGGTGCTGCTGCAAACATTCCCGTACCTGGAATTTTTGCCCCAAATTTACTTAGTCTCAAAGGTTCCTTATTTCTTATCAGTCCAGTACCATCTACAAAATCGGTTTCGCCTACGAAAGATTTAAAATTACTACAGAAGAGTCAGCCTTCATCTGAAAGTCCGGCACACTAAATCCGCCGAGAGCCTTGTTTTACAGCTAGGGTGATATATTTTCGTGGTCCTCCCTGTCTGCAGAAGCCTGTTAATCCTCTCTGTGGAAGGATGTAATCTCAGTCAAACTGGCGAATCTGAAAACAGGCAATAAACGTATTTATGCGCTCATTTTTTTGCGAGATGCGTTCATGCGTGGTAAATAAAGGCTACGCAATTTGATCTTACGCCACCCATGTTATCGTGTATTGCTCTGCTTTCAAAAGCTACGTGGCTGGGAAGTATATCCAGTCCTACAATTAAACTGCGGTGATTACAGCATGTAAATTACCTCTACCCAGCAGCTCTCACTGTCAGATAATTAAAACCGCATTTGAAAATTGAGTGCAGGGACAAATGTCAGAGGCTGGGGGGGGGGCGATGGTAGTGCTTATTTCTCTGATAATTCATCTAACATCTTATAGCTATATAGTCCCAAAATTTGCTAATGAAAACACATTGCAATTACATAACGTATCATTTGAGCACTTGGTCACACTCGTCTCGAAATTTAATATCGTTCCCTCCGTCAAGTATGCGCGTGATTATTTCAAGAGTGCCGTTTCCGTGCTGGACAGTCTGATGCTCTGCTTGCCTTTGGGTTTGGAGCTTAATATGTTAGATCCATTTTCTGGAAGGTGGGGGAGGCGCCAGTTCTCGCGGCGAGGCCAGCGTTGAGCCCTCTAATCTCTCCAGCACTATGGGCAAATGTTAAGATACAACATCTCTTATCTCACTGGGCATTACTCACTGGAGATGGATCTCAGGCTGAGTCCTCTGGCCGGAGACACCAGCAGAAAACGTGTCGGTCTACCGCCCTACAGATTCCTGCTGTGCGACATCTGATTCGGTTATTCAATGCAGGAGACCTTGCTGAATAATTATGCAGATAAAATGGATTTTCTCACATTAGTATTCTACGCCTTCCCGTAGCTGGTTCTGTGAACCTCTCCTGTGGTTCCGTTCTATCACGTATTTCAACAGTTCGCCTTTCCATTTCCTGCCATGTTCGCACACCACGGTTAGCGAAACTAATTCTGTTCGGCTTCCTGTCCTCAAACCTCATCTGTAAAACGTATCAAAGTGACACTGTATGCATCTGTCATTAAGAGCATCATTAAGTCATTTAAATTTTCAAAAACCTTCTAATCATCATCTTTCAACATTAACTAACTTGCCTTAATCAAATAAAAGCAAAATAGACCCCCAATCGACACACCTGTAGTGACTGTAGAGAAATACTACAGTAAAAAGTCCTTATGCATGTACAGTACATCACTGAAACACGAGGCCAGTAAAGGGAGAAAACCTCACAAAGTGGATGTCGTCCACATTATCATAAATATTAAACAATAATAAAACATTTACATCCCTGGAGGCAAGATGTAAATGGTACTTTTGGACACTGATGACTTATAAACAAAGGGCTGAGAAAAATCTTTTGTCAAAGAGACAGTGCTCAGCAAAAACAGCGAGTCATTACTATTCCCAGTGCTTCGAATGGATGTGTGTGTTTCGAGAAAACGGTGGGTGTCCCCTTGCTATCGGCAAAACGCCAAGTAATAGTAAGTAGCATGATGACCTTTGTATCTTATTTGCGAATCTCATCGCTATAGATGGTCAACTGAAATGTAGTTATTTTGAGAGCACCTTAGAGAAGTCCCCCCCCCCCACACTCCGTCTTGTCGGTTACTGTTTATTTCCCTCGCTGCCTCAATTACCATGTGGATATCACTCCTAAATTATTCTTCCAGGGAAAATAAACTGTTCTAAAATATTTGGATGCTCCCCTTCATCTCTTTTGTTGGAAAAGATGAGGCATATTTTCAAACTGGGCCTTTTTGGGTGATAAATGCGTGTTTTGTTTGAGTCCGCTTTCAGCCAGCGGTCTGGAAATTTTAACAATCGTAATCGCACGTAAAAAAGAGAGAACGTATTGCAGGGCACCCATAAATACTGAAATGTGTTGTAATTATGAGCTGTTATGTTAATTCGCTAAAAACAGAAAACGAATGAGGCGCAAATATCTGTGAGTTTTATATTTGGTGGCCAAACCAAGGGGTTTTTGGCTGACTAGCAAAATTCGACAGAATTTCGGTCTAATTTATAGCTGCTTTGGCTACTCATCGCTATTCTCTGTATAAAAATAGCTAGCTAATAGCTACCTTAAATGTCCCCTTTTCATTCAGAAATGGCCTGTAAGTCCTATGAAGTGATACAAAGTGTGCTCACTGTTCTTTTTGTGCACTTCCGCAGAGTGGCTCAGCAAAGCGCCCACTCATTTCAAAGCCAGACATGCTTGTCCACCTACCGCGATCTGGCAGGAGACTGGAACAACAAAGCTTGGCTGCCTCTAAGCAGTTTGTCAGCTAAAAAAAGTTAAATACATGGCCAGAGAGTCTCATATACACAGATAACAATTTGCGTTATGATCTACAGTCGACGATTACGCTTTTAATTTTATAGTTTTGCAGCGGTGTGGCAGGTGGAGCTGTTGTGTCACAGTGCCACGGCTGTTTGGACATAGGTTCAAATCTGGCTTAATCCATGTGGAACTTGTGTCTTCTGCACAACGTCTGCATGGGTTTTCTGGTTTCCCCCACAGTCCAAAGAGAAGTGTTTCCAGGTAATTGTTGACTCTAAGTTGCCTGGAACGTGTGACTGACTGTGTTTGTGGCTGCTGTGGCAATGGACTGGTGCCCCATTCAGGGACAAACCTCCTAACCTGTTGTCCTGTGATTCCAGTGTAGACTTTGGACCTTCTGTGACCAGGACAAATGGCTAACAAAAGTAAGTGTGAAAAATTGTATGAAAAATGTAATAGTTGGTGTTTTTAGCTATAATATTTCTCTCTTTCAATGGGCCTAATGTTCTCTGTCACCAGATGTATAGTATTCTGTCGCAGGCCTGATACGGAGGGTTAGTTCTTCCGCATACTGTGCATATTCAAATGAAAGGCTTTTATTTACTGGCTGTTCTCACGGAAGAGGAAATGAAACATCGTAATTTGCATAATTCCCATGCAAACAGAATCAGAACATCTAGTCACAACATTTTCACAAAAATCGTTTGAAAAACAAAATAGTCCATACCAGCACTACACAGCCAGGGTGGCCCGACAAGAAAGCGACACGCAGACAAGGAGTCTGAAACCATTTTGCAGAAATGTCACACAGTTTTCCACAGCAGAATGCAGCGATTCAGAACGCTCAGAGTTCAACTGTGCGCTTATATTCAGTTAGTGCTTCCGCCGCTCTGGACCGGCGCCCCTATAACACTCGCTCCAAATGAGCGCTTCCTCTCACTGTTAGCTTTAGATAAGGAACCCTTTCCCCTTCTGTAGCAGGATGACACTCCCCATCACGATGGCTCCGTGTGACAGGTTAGAAATCCCTGCTGAACTGGCTGCCAAACACACTACAAATTAAACCCCAAAGGACAGTCTCTTCGGCTAAGTGGGCTCTTAGTAACCTACTATTACAGCTCTTAATAACAAGTTTGGTAAACCGCCCTTGTACGCAACAAGAGAGTCGATGGAAACAGATTTGTGCATTTGAACTCAGTTGCATACTGCATGTATGGATGTGTCACACTTTGCAATTATATCGTGCAGAATGGGCTGCAATTTTTATTCCATTCTCTTTGTGTTATGACATAATAAAATCCAACACCAATTTATTGAGTAAACATTTTTCTTCTTTGGCACGGATCCTTTCTTCAAGGTACCTTGTAATTTTATTCATGGGCCGCAGTATCTTTAGTCATTACTTGTACAAAATACAGCTCTACCATGTCAAAAAGTGTGAATCAAAAACTAAAAACATAAATAGGAACCAAAATATTTTGATGGAGGGGAAACCTGCTTGGCTCAGTTGGATCGTATGTTTTGACCGCTTGCTACACCGAGTGTCCCGGTGTGCTCTGTAATATACTTAAAAACAGAGGTCTGCTGTACAAGAAAACAGATCTATTTTCCGGTGCTACAGTAAAGTCTATTTTTATCTCAGCTTGGTGCTTCCTGGACATTCCTGTAGGGTTGCAGGATAGGAGGAGGAGAGGTGGAAGGGTGGAGAGGAGAAAACAAGCCATAAGATGTGGTCAGATTCCAGGTATGAGTCTGTATCCCTTGACAAACACAAAAAGAGGTGAAATGCGCAGTTACAGTGATGTGCCACACAAATGAGGTCCACTGCAGTTTAACCCGCAGCTCGTATCGGCGGGCTCCCTGCCTGCTTTCGGAATGAACGGAACAAAGTCTAAATTTGGACAGCACATATTATTTCTATTTTGAACAAGCACGCGTGAACATGGGTTCAGGAACACACGTGGTGAGCATCCAGCGAAAACGACGGACTCGGGTGCGCTCCTCTCGACCAGATGGTTGCGGAATTACGTGATCCGGCCGGACTTGTCACTTGCTGAAGTGTTACATTTTTATGCCGCCGGCAAGCTTTCTGCACATTTATTGATCAAAGCCATCGATTCGTCTGTCCCTCGGCAGGTCCTGGTTCAAGTGTTGTCTCTGGGACGCGCGTATCCTGACAATATGTCCAAGGAGCCCGCTGTCAGATAGCGAAAAGTGAAGGCATTTTACAGACAGCTTGGAACAGCTTCAAACATATCAGCATCATCTTACACTTAATACAGCAGACAAATATGGACGGTTAGTGTTCTATGGGTGCCAATTAGAGATAATGGTTATTATCATTATGTTACTTAGCAAAACACTTTCAGTCATTTGTGTTGCTTGGGTTACAGTGTTGTCTTTGTTTTCGGTGACTTGCAAATTTACTCATGCATGTATCTGAACATTAGAAGTAATAACGCTCATAAACACCACATGAAATGTCATGGGCACCAGGTAGCTTTAAACGTGCCCCCTGTGACTGGCTTCCGGACATGAAGAGCAGCAGGAGTTTAAATAGAGCAAGACCTTATGGTAAGATCTTCACGTTAATGGTGCACTAAGCAAAACTATGCTCTACCAAAGAGCATCTGTGGCATTAGATTACAGGAAGTCTCCCAGCATCCTCTGCACTGGTCTCACTAAG
Organism: Arapaima gigas; assembly: GCA_900497675.1. Taxonomy (NCBI): domain Eukaryota; kingdom Metazoa; phylum Chordata; class Actinopteri; order Osteoglossiformes; family Osteoglossidae; genus Arapaima; species Arapaima gigas. The sequence continues at coordinate 711,132 of UFQX01000523.1, read as the reverse complement.
GTTCTGTGGTTTGCCCTGGTGCCTTTGCAATGATGACTATGGAGCTGAAGCCAGATCAGGGATGTGGAGACAACGCAAGAAATACAACCAGAACATATGTGTTATATTAATCTGAGCGTATAGTCCAGGTTCAGTGACGTGAAAGAACTAGGGTGTAATATGGTTAGAGATGTAAACGCAGCATCACGGACAAAAGCACTTTTGTTAATATTACTCTTGTCCTTGTTTGTCCTTTGACCCTTGACATAGTTGTTTCTATTAATAGTAAACGTAGTGGCGATGGGGTGAGGGGCAGGCAGCACTTTGCAGATCTTCTGCTTCAGCCAAGGGGCAGTGTTAATCTTATGAATTTAGAGGTTTCTGACTGTGGACGGTGACCTGTCTGCAACGCGTCCAGAACCTGTACTCATCCTTTCTGAGCCGCTGGTGTTGTAAAGGTTTTGTAACCAGCTGCACACCTTTTGGTGAGACACCCTTTTTTAGTATCGGATGGAGCTATACCTACACAGAACCCGAGACGCAGTTTCACATTGAAGAATTCGATTTAAAGAAATGACCACAAACAGCTTGTTATGTAATGGCAAAGAAACCATTAAAATAGAACAAAAAAATGTTAAGTGCCCAAAGCTGTGCAAAGCAGACACTGAAGTCACTGTGTAGAGTCTGCCACCGATAGTGTTGCTAGAAGCAAAGGCAGAAGCCATTAAGATGAGATGTGCCAAGTACACGAACGCGTCTCCACGACAACAAGAGTTTATTTGATGGGGCTGGATCCTGACCAGAGAAGAGAGCTGTTCATCCTTGCCAATCTCAGCATTCCACAGACCCGAGAATGTTGGTCTGATACCCAAGACCAAGCCAGTGATCTTGCCATTATGGCTTTCTGCTTCAGAACCTACAGCACTAGCCATGAAGCCCTTCACGTGGAAGCAATCACACATTGGCTTTGCTGGTTTACAACATCTTCAAACCCTTGTTTGAAATGTTCTAGTTTAAACCAAATGCACTGAAGTGCATTAAATCCGTTAGTTCAACTCATGTGGGAATATAAAATTACCGTTATTTGTAGGAGTGTGACCCAGGTCAAACCATGAAGCTCTTCTACCCATTCTGTGCCGTATTACTGGTTGCAGTAATTATTTGAATCGCTGGCAGTGATTCACTGCATGTAGAGTGTGATTTCTTCATCTGCTGCCTCAGAGGAAACATCCAGAAGTTGTAAAAAAGTGAGGGGTGCACTTAATGCAACACTAAGGACAACGGTTGTTGGCACTGAGTAGTCTACAAACACACTGAGCCCTGGGCACTGGACAGTCCTGGTTAGCTGCTTCAAAGGAGTTTATTATAAAAATGTAGGTATGTATAGGTAGAAGGGGGGGGTCATCAATAGTCCAGGATCACACACCTTGTTTGTATCTCATGGGCCACAATGGCACCGTTCTCCACAATGGCAAGGGGGGGGGGGGGGGGGGGGGGGGGTGAGTGGCTTGGTAATGAATGGACTGGCTCGCCATACTTCTGCAGGATTCCATAAGGTTATGAGTAGAAATGGAAATAATTCATCCAAAGCAGGGTGGGGAGAGTGATTGGAAGGGACCGTGGTAGCACACTGTTCACAGCAGGCCACCTTTTATCTCTCTTTCCAGCACCCTGGGATCAGGGGAACGCCGCAGGCTTCTCGTGCCCATGTGCTGCCACGGTGACGGTAATTGTGCCACCATTTCCCTGGCACCATCTGGCCATTGTCCCCTGGGGAGGATGGCAATGACGTACACAGGTGCAGGGGGCTTGGCTGTGCTTGCCAGGTGTCCAGAGATTCAACCCACTCCAGACGTGATTGTGGCCTCTCAACCAAGTTTAAAGCCCTTCATCCCAGTAAGGTACTCCAAAACACTCCACCACTTTGCTTCACAGCAAGGTCCAATAACCTGAAATAAATGTCGGAAAAAAAAAAAAACATTTCTCTACATTATACACTCATTGACCGGTTAATGCTACATGCGGTCAATGATGGCGCATTTCAACAGCTGTGCCATTTTTGGATGGTATTCACTAATACTCACATTATGGCCTGAGCTCAAAAGAACGCTTTCATTAATGCTCACATCTTAAAAACCCGGACAGCTAAACCCGGGAGGCGTAGCTCATGCATGTGCATTACTCACAGCCGGATGATAAATAAATACCAATATTTATAAATTATTTGCAAATAAACACTTAAAACACCTAAAAAAAACTGTATAGTATCATTTACTGGTCAGTCTGCAGCACGTGACATCACAGACACTATTTTAATATATTTTAGGTCTTACTTATTCATTTTGTTGTTGGTTGCTAACCCTAACACTGACTGAGCAATGACTGTAATATATTCCTCATGAGAAATTTGCACTGTATTTTACTGTCGAGTTCTGAAACGCATAATGAAAGAAACAAATAGGTCAAAAAGTGTTACCACACAGAAACAAATATATCAGACACAAAACATCTTTGTCCTGCCCACGGTCCCTACTTGTCGCTTCCTGAGTGGTTCTCGACTCTGCAGGAAAAGCTGGGAAGAAGGGAAATCCAGCCCCGCTGCAGCGTTTAAGAGAACCCGACACGGCGAGGAGGATCGGAGAATTTGTAGCAAACAAAGTGTTCATTGCCTGAACTCGGTTCCAACAGTTTGGCTTTCCACACGGTTCGGGAATCCCAGGCGGCCACTAAATGAAGCCACATGTGCCCAATGTGGAGGCAGACTGCACTTCAGAGAGGGCTACCCTGGCTGGGCCTCTGAACAGCCCGCAGTGGAGCTCAGTGCTTGGCACATGGGCGTGCGCAGGTCCAAAAAGAGGGTAATTTAAAAGCAAGGAATGTAGTGAACGGAGCATAGTTTATATAATGCTATAACATGAATGCCAAAAGTGCACATGCTTTGAGTGTCAATCGAGGACGTCAGCAATTAACAGGAGTTAATATAAGTAATTGAGAACACAGCTGCTTCCCTGAAGCCGAATCGAATTGCATCATTTATTGCAGCCATGCGCTGTTGTGTTTTGTGATTTCGAGTCCAGTGCTGTTCTAGACCTTTTGACCCAGGGATCATTACCACCAGGGATCTGACAAAGCAAGGGTCAAGGAGGTCCCGCAGTCATCTGGTGAAAGCAAAGCTCATGCAGAAGGACATTCGATACACAGAGGACTAAAGCTGCAACCTTCAGATTCCGCACATGTTGAAGCCAGACAGTCCACGCGCCATATAAGCTCTGAGAATGAGTGCCATTCATTGTTCATTATTTATAATGGAGTACAGCTATCTGTTGGACACAGTAATGGGCATGAGAGAGCACACGCTAAATTCATTCACTTTGTTCTGCCATGAGTGGCTGTTAAAAAAAAAAAAAAAAAAAACACTGTTGACTAAACAACTATTCAAAAGGAACAATATAAAGGGGGCAACGAGCCCTCAGAACTGCCAAATCCTTCCCAGGATTATAGAAATGCATCTCTTTCAGATCCCTCTGGATCTCCTAACTGCTCCATAGCCTTGCACACCATCACACCATCTTTTACCTTTGTTTCTCCTATTTTAATAAGTTCTGTAGTCAGCTACTCCCGTAACGTGTGCCAGCAAAAACTGTGGCACCAGACAAAACTATCTGCTTCATCAGTCACACTTGCATCTAAAACTCTTTGCCTGCTGTGAAATGCACTTGTTTACTCAGAGTTTTACGTTTCCTTTGGCGAACAGTATCTGCTAAATAAATATTTTTTTATTTAAGTAAATGGGAAGCATGTGTAAGCGTACACCCAAAGTAAACATACTTATTTTGAATCTCACAGTGGCCTCAGGGCAGGATAGAGGAAACAATGCTGCTGACACAACAGGCATTGGAACTCGGGCTATTTATTATCTTGATCAACCAGCTCTGCTGAGATTTACTTTGAGACTTCGGCAAAACACACAATCTTCGGCTAACCTGGGACTCTGTGTGAAGTGGTGTCAAAGCAGCCTCATGACCATGCGGACACAAAGGGGATTACACTCTTCTGCACCTCGCTCCGCTCCACTGTCAGGTGTGCCAGGGTTAGCAGCGGCATCCTGGCCAATCTGCAGTTGGACGAGACTATCCATCAGGTACTACTTGGATAAGAAGACAGACTGACTCAAGGCATCATGCAGGGCAGCTCATTTTGTAGTGGTAAGACCTACTGCCTTTGGTTCCAAAGGGACCGGGTCTGACTCCCACCACCTGCTGTAGTACCCTTGAACGAGGTACTTACCCTGGATCGGCCAGCTCTGTAAGCGGGTAAATCAATGTAAATAGCTTAACATTGCAAGCTGCTTTGAAGAAAAGTCTCGGCCGAATGCATAACTGTGACTGTAAGGTAGACCTGTGGTTATGGGGATGGTTCTTGGTGCTCAGCTCTTAGCTCTGATGTTCTATAAACATTCCAAGAGAGTTCATGTGCCGACAGCTTGGAAAACCTTCTTGAGAACAGGAAAAACTGAGAACAGGAAAACTAGCTTCATGAATGGCAAGTATTGTTTCCTATTCCCTGAAATCCCTGAGAGATTCTTTGTACTTTTTTTTTCCTCGCTGGAAACATTCACGGCAGCAAACTTTCTGCAAGGGATTTAATCAACTGAAAGCAGAAGGTCTTGAGATTACTTTATCAACACCTGTTCGGATATGCAGCAAATGGTGAGGAGAAGCCTTATTACATAATAAATGATGGAGGAATAGAAATAATGAATCTTAGATTGTGCTGGAACCTTTTCAAGAAAGAAAAGTACTTTTCAACAGCAGCACTGCTTTTCAGGGCTGCTTGCAGAAAAACACCTTACTTAGGAAAACAGTGCTAATTTTAGCTGCACGTAGAGAGCAGATCCTGTCCATCAAGTCTTGCCCCTTCAGTGTTGAGACCCAACATGAACAATGAACAAAAAGTGGTGTATAGCACGATTTACTTGTTTAGCTGGACTAATCCAGTTGGCTTTAGCTAAGGCTGCTTTCAGTAATACACTTGTGTACTAAACTGTTTACATTTATTCACCCCTTATAATCCAGGTCAGATTCATTGCACCAATTCAGGATAAGTACCTTGCTCAAAGGTCCTGTAGGATAAACAGCCAATTTGAACCCCAGTCTTTTAATCACAAGGCAAGAACTCTAACAACCACTCTACTCTACCTACTCCTGCATACTGACTGTCTTCATGAACTTCACTGGTGGAGGACCTGCTTTAGAAATGTCAGTTTTTCTCCATGAACTAAGGGTTAAATATTTGCCTACTGAAGGGGGAAAGAAAACCACAGCAGCACTGCTGACACACATCCCGGTCAGGCCAGGCGGTTTTTGACAGTCCCCGTGCTGCGTGCTGTCTGAGAGCCTCTTCCACAGAAGCTCTCTTAGATCAGCACATGCTGAGAGAGCTACTGTACCGAGAGTGGACGTCCAGAATGGAGAAGAAGGCTTGCCATGCATGCCGTGGGTTAGACAGCTCCACCACCAAAACACCTCCCACAGCGTCGCTACTCACCCACCCCGGAGCACAGGTTGAACACAACCCACCAATACTACTAACCATGGGAGCCCTGTGTTTTGGCTCGGCTCCGCTGGCCTGCAGCAAACAGGCAGAGGGCCAGCCGCTGCTGACGGAACACAAGGAGGGCCGCCACAAATGCAGGTTGTGTAAATAAACAGTACGCAATAATCAGAGCAGCAGATTTCATTTTGAAGGGCTTTCCTTGTCTCTCTCTGCACACATTACAGCACAACACGCGTTTCTAGAACCCAGAAACGCAAAGGATTCTCTGCTGAATGGGCCAACCTTTTCTGCGAAACCACCCAGCTATCTGACGGAATGTTATAGGAGGATTAAACTGCCATCATTTCATAATGGAAAAATGCATTCATAGGCCCACAAAGCTGCAGCTACAAATCAGTAAGACAGCAAAAATAAAGACTTTCTTATATAAGCACATTTTTTAATCAAATTTATCACAATAATTAACGCACTTTAACCACTTATTTTCATTTCAGCTAATGTACAAAACATTTTTTTCGGCTATAAAGTGTAAAAGACAATCCTACTATACTAAGCTACATGGAGATTGAAAAGTGTGCGTACACAACATAATGCAAAATGAGTTCATTATACCTCTAATAATAGTAAAAAAAACCACAGATGTCAATTTTATTGACAACACATATAATGTATTTTATATAATGTTTATATAAATAAATGTTTAATTATGCTTTATTGTTTTATTTTAATGTTTTAATGTTTTGTTTTTTGTTTTGTTTTAATGTTTAATTATGTTTAAAAATGTTTATATAAATAAATAGAAATGTTTTGAAACAATTACAATATAATTGTTTCAAAAATTTATTCAAAGGGCTAAAATACCAGCACTATTTTAAAACAGCATTATAGTTAGTAGCACTAACCAAGCACATAGCCCCCAGAAGAGAAAAAAATCTGGCTTTATCTGTGTTTCTGCGTTCATTTCTTACTTGGCTGGCAAAAGTCATTTACAAAGTGAATTTTTTTCTTTGGCCGCTACAAGGGAGCAACTGCGTGATAAGTTACAGTCGATGCACAAAACTGTACTTACTGCAAAACCAAGCCAATCGACAGAACATCTGTAAAACAGCAAACTAATATCGAAATAAAACTGAATCAAACTAAACTGCATCACACTTAATAGATGAGGCGAAGAATACCCTTTGTTCTTCAACAAGTATCTTATTCCAGAGTCCCAAGTCTCCAGCTTCCCATTAAACCAAGTGCAAAAAGGAAGGCTGCCACACTCTGCAGGACTATCTTTAAGTGACTCGTAGGCGAAGACATAAATTATTCATGCGGATAAATTCCGGCTCAGGTCAGTCTGTCCCAAAAGTCCTTTAGGGAGACGATCAATGCAACACGCCACTCCTTCACAGGGCTTCTTCTTCAGGACGCCAAAGGCCAGCAGGTCTCTTTGTCAAGGGTGCCACACAAACCTCTGTGTTGGGACACCAGGTGGCCTGGGTACTGCCCAACGGTCCACTGAGGGCCCAGCACAAAAGTCCAGTCTTTTAATTGCTTCCTTTCTGCTTTTTCACTGGAGACCAACATTCACCTCAGGCTGCAAGGAGTTTTGCCGTTCACTGCAATGCCCTGTTTACTGAGAGCTTCAGTCTCGTCGACTTCAGGCCGTTTACTTCCGTGTCAGTGACTTCCATATATATTTGGGGCCCCTTAAGTGATTCAGATACGGACATGGGGTCTTGCACATTTTACATCAAAACACCTACACATTCAAATAAAACTCTGTAATAAACAGGGGCTGTTGTTCAAATTATAAGGCGCATTACGTGTCCACCAGGATGAAACTCCTTGCATCTGCTTCCCAAAGGTGAACAACAAGAAGGAGCAGCTGCAGCAAGACCATGACTGCAATCAGTTTTGAGGTAAAAATTAATTCCGGCTTTTACTCTAAGGGAGGACTTTATTCTGTATTTGTTTGCAGGGGCAATATTAATTGCTCCGATCTCCCTGCTGAATCCGTCATCTTTTCATCTTGAATGAGGAACAGCCCTCCCACCCATCCATCTCGAGATTAGTACCTTCCTTGTGATTGCAGCCGCAGAAAGGATGAAGCGCAGGGGCAATATGTCGCCTATGTCTCTGCACTGGCCACCCCAGATGTGTGCCATCGCCATGGAAACCAGCTGCTGTTGCAGCTGCTGGCTACTGCTGCAGCAGCCAATGAGGAGACTGTTGCTGTTTATCACACGCCCTGCTTGCTGATCCGTGCCTCCTGTCACTCCCCTGGCACGCGGATGCGGGCACGCGCACACACACACCTCCTATGTTCCCCCGCAGATTCCGGGTGATAAAGCACAGCAAACAGCAAGTAATCTATTAGAGCAGAGCTCATCCACGCTGTACACTTGTGTCCCTCCAGTCCAGAAGCCGATCCACGTTCAGCAACACGCACGGACATGGAGAGTAACCGTGCCTGGGCTTTACTTGTTTTCAACCTAGATTTAAAAGTCCACAATCAGCTTTTCTTTATCCAGGCATTAGACACTCAGTGTTATCAATGGTGGGAGAAGCCAGGCAAGCCACAGAGAAGCAAATGGGGATGGGTGGTGGGGTCATGGGGTCTGCTTGTACACTGTTATCTGCTGGCAGTCTGTCATGAAGGGATGCAGAACAGAGTCCTCCACTGATACTCGAAAGAAGAACAGTGGTTTATTACAGCTACATACACACGCACTATACACACACAGAGCAGTCTGTATTGGCTCTTAGCTGAGACCCCCAGCAACTACACGCAATGAGAAAGACAGATGATTCAGAAGCGGGACGTCATCAGGAGCCAGGTTGCAAACAAGCGAGGAGCCGCGTGTGGAAGATGTGGACTGAGAGCTAGTTGGCATCGCTGAAGAGAAGCCTGATGTTTATGCAAAGGAAAAGAAATGCATAATACAGGAGGTGCTCCATTCTTGTTATCTCGCTGGTGGCAGGAGTCCTCTGTAGCAGTCTGTATCAATCCCCCTGCAATAACAGCATGTGGTGGCATTGTCAGCATCCCTGCTCCTGTGTTGTCAGAGGTTCATTGTTATTTTCCCCCTTTTTTAAACTGTTGGCACGTGCCTCCCTGCAGGAGCTCCATCTCACCTCCGATGTTAGCGTGGCCTTGAGCGTCAGGCCTCATGAGCCGCAGCAGGTAAGTGGCCTGAAATGGCACCCTGGCCTGGTATCACACATGCAAAGCGCACTCCGTCTCCAGGCCATTCCGCAACCCTGCTGTGTGCTCACACCACAGGCACTCAGGAGCCCGTGCATCAGGGGGCTCCTTCTGCTCTGCATTATTTACAAGGAATAATAAGGGAATCAGTGTGAGAATGGAGGGTTTGACCAGAGTGGACACGCTGCACCACTTCACTCCAGCTGCATCAGCCTCAGGTAATATTTCATCAGGGTGCGCGTACAGTTTCTACACCCAGCAAGTACACGCCATTCAAAAAGCAACCAAAGTGGCCAACAGAAAAATATTTTGCTTTGATTAAATGGCTCCCAAATGGATTTATTTTTTAAAAAATCATTGAATCATAAGTTATTTCCCATAAATATGTCATGGACTCAAGTCTCAAAACAAGCATTCAATACAACATTGATGGAGTAATTTGAAGGACCTTTGGAACATTATGTCGCTTTTTGAATCGTTGGAAATACGGCCCTATGACAATCCCTGGTAACTACTTATCTTTGAGTTACATTATTGGCTTAATATTATGGGTTTATTTCCAATTCTTTAAAAAAAATAGTTCTGTAGCAGTTAAGTTCATGCAGTAAGCAGGTAACACAATCCAATGAGGGGACTTTGTGTCTATTGAAGCCAAATGTTCATTAAATTGAAAAAAGGAGCTAAAAAAGACTTTACCGAAGAAAAAAATCTTGACTGTCTTTCATTGGCTGAAACTTGGAAAAAACTCAGGCGCAGCAGATTTTGCCTGCTAATGTTAGGTAAGGGTGTTGCCACAAGGGTGGTCTGTAGGGTTTGTCCTTCGGACCCACTGGTTAATGGCAGAAGGTCGATGCCAGTAGGCAGGCCATAGGCTGACAGGGGAGGTAAATCGCCTTTCAACAGCTCCCAAACTGTGCGTATGCCCCATTATTCAGCTTTTGCCATCTGTTCTGTAATTCAATCATTTCACAAGCCAATGGAAGCCATCGCACCACGGAACCCATACAACTACACTGACCAGTTTCTGGTCTAGGTATTAACTGATTTAGTATTACACTGATGTCTGACATACAGGAGGATGCAAGACTACCGAAAAAAGGACTTATTCATATCCCATATCTTCTTCTGTTAAAGAAACACAACCCCACCTAATACAGCATTTATCAATCTGGTGAAATATGAGTTCATCTATGCCAAACAAACCTGTCAGATTTAAAAACATCCCACCACCAGCCTTCTGAGAAATCCATTCATCTGCTGAGGTGTGATATATTGTCCAGATAGAGCTGATCCAACTCCAATACAAACATCTTGCATGAGGACATCTGTCAGACGTCTTTCTTATGGTCCACAGAGGGTTAAATCACAGCTCAACTGTGTGGGAGCAATACTTCGAGCAACCTTGGACGAATGGAGCTGTCTATAGCAGACTTGGCATTGCCCTCACGGAGCTGTCCAAACACAACTCATGCTGAATGTGAATAAAAAAGTAAGTTAGAAAGAGTAACTTCACATTATACCACAGAACATTTATCCAGCATTTCTCCATTGCATCCAGCTTTCAGGGTAAATCCCATCATAATTTCTTCTTAAAAGTCCTAGAATAACCTCAGTGTGCTGATCTGTCTACATCTCCAGCAGTGTCATTATCATCCACTCCACAGACACATTTAATCTCACCATGCAATATATTCAGGCATGAGAACCCTGCACTGGAATATGTCATCACATGAAAAAACTCTTGTTAGTGCACTTGTACATGAAGACCTTTTTATAACATTCCTGTTGCAGGCACCGTTGTGTGTGTTTGGTACGGGTGGAAAGTTACGGTCCTTACAGGAATTTAGCAGGTGTTGGAATAATCTTTCAATTAGCCACTGCTTCAGGAGACAGGAAGGAAGGTATCCCTGAAGCACCAGATAATCCACATCGCTGCTTTCCATCATCTCTATCCCATGTCTCAATATGACTGAAAAGTCTCTCAGCGAGCTGAGCTGTGCTGTGTCCTCAGTCAAATGAAACTCACCAGCACAGCACAAGCATCTCAGGAGAAGCACTACTCACAACATCACAGACCCTTGACTGCATACTGGGTATGACTGACCCTGATCAAATTCTACTGCAGCTCTAGCTAAAACCAATATTTTCACTAGACTTTTCATTCCTCAGAAGTGAACCAACAGATGTGTGGCTGTTTTATGTCTCCGAAACAATGGGAAAAGCCATCAAAAGCCTTGACCTTGTTTCCAACTTGGAATGTTTATATCTTGTCAATGGACACCATGACACCAGCAAACATGATTGAAATGTCCTCCATATGACACTGGCGCACCCACCTCGCCTATCTTGTTCCCTCCGATCTGAATTTGGCATGCTGGCCTGGGCACAGGTCACCGTCACAGTGACAAGGTGACAGCAGGCGTTCTGACAGAGCAGCAGAGCAGCAGAGCAGCTCTCACTGCCAACCCTCTCCCACTGCCAAAGACTCGGGCCAGCCTGGTGCAACTTGGTCGCTGGCACCACATTCAGACGACACCACCGAGCTCATGTTTTCACCGTGAGCACCATCATTTCGGTTACTGCTGAGAAGAACTGTCCATATCACCCTCATCGCAATCAGCCTGGACTCTGGATGGATGACGGAATGTTGCGGTATTGGCAGCGGCACAAACACACACAGCAACACAAGAGGGGGAAAAAAAAAAATCCCCCATCTGTACTTAATCTTCATTTCCATTCAAGCCGGAGATTGTGCCAAATACGAACACATGGCTGTCAGGATCATAGAGGTGCACAGGAATGGCAGCAATCAGAGCCATTTGAATTCTTCTACATTATTTGCGAGTGCTGAAAATAGCTAGAGCCAGGGGGGAGGAAATAATTCAGAACCAGAATCATAAATGCAATCCGTTTTGTACTCAGTCATGGCAAATGTAGTAGCATCAAGAAGTGTGGTGTCCACCAGACTATCCGTCTGGCCTTGCGGACCTGGATACAAAACCTTCCGTGGCTCTGCATTCTGAGCCCCACAGTGAGAGGATTCCAGCTCAGAATTAACATGCATTCATTTAGCAGATGCCTTTATCCAAAGTAGTTTACAGGTTAACGGCAAACAAAAACAGTAAGTGCAAAACTGAGAATTTCACACGAAAAAAGACCTTGGCTTCTTAATGCTGATCTAATACTGAGCGCTGGTTGCTCATCCCAGCTGATGCTCACATTTAGCAGGACAAGTCAAGGTTTCTGACAGGGGGACTGGCTGTTAAACAGTCCCAGGACGCTGCAGTTACCCACCAGCAGGCAGCAGAAGAATGGACCTCACTTGCGCCTTTGTGAATGTGCGCTGATGTGCACGCACCCGGACCTGATTTATCCTGTCATTTCAATCCACTTTTTGCAATCGCAGAAAGTCCTGCCACGCTTCTAATGTGGGAAAAGGGAAGCCCCACTTTCTAGTGCAACACGAAACACAAGCGCGGGATGCCAGAATAAAAAAAAAAAATTTAAATGTACCATAGAAGCAGCAGTCGTCTACATTTCCTGGTTACTGCTGTGTAGGGCATCAACTTCAGAAAAAAAATTACTGCTATCACTGATGAGCTTTATTTACCTAACACCTTCCAGTGCCACTTACAACGGCAGCAGAAATGCACGCAACCGCTGAAAATGAAGATCTGAAAACGATGAAGCGCTCAGGTCCTCATCCGGCTGTCTGTTTAACCCCACTCAGATGCTGAGATCAAGTGCTCCGTCTGCACTGTAGATGGGCACCTGCACTGGGATGACTGCTGCTTGCATCTGGTCTGTTCCAGCCACCACAGCCAAAAAAAGACGTGAAACTAAACGCGACCTATTAGGTTTTGCTGTTATCTCCCCAAGCCCACAGTGACAGCAGTTCACCTGCCTCCCTGCCTGCAGAAAACAATTTTTAAAAACCTGAATATGTTGTTTAAGTCACCAACTGAAGAGCCTGCCCAGTGAAAGTCTCCAGATGCAATTTTCAGCCAGTATCAAAATTCCAAAAGCCTTAATTTAATTTACAGATACAGTGCAGTGTTCAAAATACATTCTGAACATTTGGATTTTTTCATAGAGGCGCATGACTGAAGCAGGTCTGTTCTAATCCCAGACCTGCCTTTTAACCTTTATCTGGGGGCATCTTTTCTGATATATCATAATTCACATGTCCCGCTCTCCTAGGTTTCACCCTGGTTCACAGTGGCTTCCAGCCTGAAATTCCTGGCATGCAATTTTGATGTTTCATCCAAGGTTACACCAGAGTGAAGGAACCCTTGTACATCACATCTGCAGCAGAAATCTGACAATCGACTTTCAGTTTCTATTAGACAGACTAGTCGCTGATGTGCAGTAAACAGCAGTTTTACATTTTTCCATTATGCTGACGCCAGATTTTCCTCCTCTCCTTCTACCTGTCTGAGCACCAGTGCGCTCATGTGCGTGTACACCTACAACTGGACCCCTGCACGGCTGTGGGTGTGTGTTTTCAGCGTGATTAGTTGGTACCACGTTCCTACCTGAGGATGCCGTAGTAATTTCATGGTAAAGTTAAATCGGAGGCGGAGGCACAGCCACAGCGCACCTCACGCGGGGCCCTACCGCAGCGGCCGCGGCGCTCACACTGCACGGAAGCCCCGAGGATCGCGCGGGGATTTAGGAACCAACAGAGCCTGAAGAAATAATAATAATTTCTCCTGCATGTTACTCACTTGCTTTTCCCGCTTTGGGCCTCTGCAGGAGCTTCTGCACCGTGAGGAGGTCTTCGGTCTTCACAGCTTGGAGCAATTCCTGATCTTTCCCCATCTCTTGATTTCTTCTGCCTTTTGTATTTATAATCTCCTTTACATCCACAGCATCCTCTGTACGCGCGTGTGCTTCTCTGGTCCCGATCACCTTCTGCAGCTCTTCACCGCTACAGAAACGCGACAGCACCGTGCATGTCTGCGCCTTTCGCGCCTTCCTTGGGGAGGATGAATGGAAGAAGGCAGCGGCAAACTGTCCAAAATTAAAAAAAAAAAAAACAAACAAAAAAAAAAAAAAGCAGGACGCGGTCCTCGGTGTCACAGCGGCGACGTGCAGCTGCGCGTGCCTCCTCTCGCGCTGACGGCCCCCAGCGGTTGAGGTGTATCCGTTACGCAGGATACCGACATGTCATTCAAGAATCCTCCCCGCGCGCCGCAGCCCCGTCACACCAGGCACGGGCGCGTAAAAGTCCCCGTTTCTTCTCTTACTATTAAGTGACGGTACAGATTTAATACGATTCCTCTCCGGCGGATCAGCGAGGCGTGAGGCGCTGCTGCCCGTCCTGACGCGCAGAGAGCAGCTGTGGCATCACTCAGGTTCCCTCGCTGCACCCACCCCTCCTCCGGAGCCACGGACGCCCGGTTCACAGCGCATCCATGGTGTGTGCGGGGCGGCTGGTGGAGGACGAGATGCTTAAATGGCTGCGCAGCATCCAGAAGGCGGATCCAGAGCGCGGGGGCATCCCGCCTCCTGCCCCCACAGCAGTACAGCGAGCGGCGCAGGGCGTTTCTTTAACCCGGGACAGGGTGCAAGTGGGGGGCGTCCACACCCTCCAGGGCAACGTGTACCTTCCGCTCGGAGGCTTCAGTCCCGCTCGAAATGGAATGAGGGCAGCAGGGGCCGTGGTGGTCGCTACTCTCACCCAGTAGTTGGAAGGTGCTTGGTAAGAATCCTGCTGCAAAGCCCTAGATAACGGTTCTTGCAACAAGAACATTATTGTGTCTTCAATAATTTTTGTTTGTTTGTTTGTTTGTTTCACCGCGCTGAGATTCAAAACGCGTGTTTGCGTGCAAGATATAATAAAACAGCAACCTTACTACAGCGCGTGTAGCTGTCTGGACATAAAAATACCCAGCTGTATAAATAGGTGAAGAGCTTGTACGCGCACTGTACCAAAAATAACGTTCTAAATTGTCATGGATAAGAGTTAAACTCACAGAATATACTACATTAGTGTTAAATGTATAATTGTCCCTGCGACCAATTAAAGTAATAATTTTCAAGTTGTGCATTTAAATTTAAGCTATATTATTCTAACCTTGGTGAACTTGCATTATTAATTGACAATTACAACAGTGATGTAATCGTGGAAATACGCGCACTGGGTTCAGAATTCAGTGTCTCAGACCCAACCGCACTCACGGCTGATTGGCTGTAGTGACCACCACGTTTTCCGTTTATTGGTTCAGAGCAAGCACCGCACTTACAGCTGATTGGTTTATAGTAGGTACCGTACTTACAGCACACTGGATCACATTAGACACCGCGCTGACAGTTCATTGGTTTAGAGCGCCAACGTACTTTACAACTGATTGGTTTGTTTGAGATCCTGTTGACATTCTGAACATGTCCCCTTGGAACCCATCCAGCGCCGCCCTCTGCCGCCGTCACTATTATAGAGTGGATTTGTACTAATTCCAAACGTATTAAAACTATTTTTACTGCACATTGCACCTCTCCCTCCCGCTACAAACTTACAAAGGGCTTCCAGCTGTCTTCAGAACCGTCTGCTTATATTTTTATCCGACAAAAATAGTTGTGACACATTTAAATGGAATAAATAAGGAGTTTTAAAGCAGCCATTTCAGTGCCAAGATAATATGATAAGTTTTGAACATAATCCATTTTTCCTCCTACAGTTTTGTATTCAGTGTGATTCACTTTTTTCATTATTTTTTGAATGACTTTATAAGGCCTAAATATATTTTAAACCTTAAATCCAGGTGTGACACCACATATAGTCTGAAATAATTTAAAATACAGGGGAATAACATGGTCCCTGTTTCACTGAATAGTTCTCAGCAGGGAGCACTGGCACCTCAGCATCGTGAGTTTGAATCCAGCACATGGTTTGTGTGGATCACTGTGTGCATGTTAATATAAGGCTTGCAGGTTACTGTGGGGTAATTCAGTTTCCTCCCACAGTCCAGACAATTATAGTCACTAAATTAGGGTGTGACCAAGTAAGAGTGCTTTAAAATAGTCCAGGACCTGAACTCTGGCGTATCCCCTCTTACATTCTATGAATCGCAGGATAAGCATTACTGTCAAACCCTTTTGTATCAACAATATCATTTTCTCTGCTTTCTTTGTGTTTCAGAGGGAAAAAAGAAGCTATTAGATCAGGTAAGCTTTGCTGTCCAGTGTGTCTAAATAATTTCATTAATTTAATTTATCTTTCACTGTGTAATACTGTATGAAACATGAAGGGTAAATACATATAGATTTTATCAATTTACCAATATTTTTAATCCATAGTGTAAAGTATTGATTTGTAATTCACGTTACACTTGTGTGAGTGGATCCACAATTGTTGCTGTATTGCTACAGTATATAACTTCATAAATCAGCAGAACAGCAACACAACAATACATTATTTTTCACTGTGAATAACTTTTACAAACTAGGTTGAAATTAATTGTTCCACATTTTACTTGCAAATGTTATCATCTTATCCATTTCTGCACTAGGACCTCAGTGACCCTCTTTCCAACACATGCTGGAGGTCTAGCTGTATTGGGCATGTATGGGCAGTACCAAGACCCCATCAGGGTGGTCAGATGTGTCTCGTAACATTAGGTGCAAACGTCAAGCGCTTCTTCCAGCAGGGCATACAGCAGGCACACAGGTGCTGGAGTTTCCACCTTTGACTGCCAGTGCCACTGCGCTTTTACTCATTACTCAAAACCTCCGTGTCCTTGGTGGATGCATTGCCATGGCAACCACCCGCATTTTCATATGCCTGTAGCCCTGACAGCTAGAACCATCTCCTTTTCCTCTCCCTTTCCCTTTGCGAGAACTCTACTACTACTAAAAGGATGTATGGGTTGTGTAACTGCTGCAGATGTTAACCCGGCCTTTACGCACCTTAAACTCTCCTATTTGTACAGTGACACCGAAGGTGATTTCTTGTGGACCATTCTCGTTGCATCACAGCCACGTCTCTGCAGCTTCACTGCGGTTCACTCTGACTGGACCTATAAAAAAAAGAAACTGCCGTTTTAGATTTTTCACCTTGACACTGAGTGCTGACACAACTGGGTTTTCTCTGTCAGGAGATGAGGGCTGTAAGACCTACTTTTCAGCCTGCTGAGGATCAGCATATTATTCTGAGAGCAGAAAAAAGAAAGTAGAGCAGCATCACTACAATACAATACCTTCTTTGTGTTAGCATTAGTTACATGAAAATGTGAAATAGCTAGTCATGAAAAACGGTATGTGCATAGATTGTGCTGTCAAGTGTTTATTAAGCTAAACCTGAGTAAAGTCTTTGGAGGCAAAACCATAATATGAATTAAAAAGGCCTTTAAAAGTTTAACATAACTGTAAAATCTTCAACAAAGTGACTTTCAGAGTCAACATACTTATCAATTAATAGCTCCTGAATATCTCAGTAGTTCATTATATGCAAAAAAGCACCAGATCATATAATCCAGGAGAGACTGGAGTTGATGGCAAATGATACTCTCAACGGGCACATTATTAGGTACGATTAACAAGTAGACGGTCGGACTGTTGTTTATCCCCGCAGCGCAGCTTGAATTCAGCAACAGGGTTCTTACTCCACGTTGGACTGACGGCTTTAGGTTCTGCAGATTTTTTTTGGCAGAACATTCATTCTGTTAACACCACAACCTCATCACAGAGATGGCCTCCTGGGACTGTGGGTTATGTTTGTGAAACCATCCTGAACTGTTGTTTTGTGACATGGCACACTACCTTGCCGGAACTATCGACTTGAGGAACGTCAGACTGGCTGTGAAAGAAATGGAAACACCTGGTCGGTATCAGTCTTATGCAGGTACTCTGTGGCATTCAAATGATACTGTTAATAATAAAAACGTTTAAAATCTAGAAAATCTATTGTGTGCCGAGAAATCATCCCAACCCCCACTGTTCAGTGGCAGTTAGGTGTACCAAATAAAGTGGACAGCGGGTGTAATGCAGAAGATGCTCAAATAATGTCACTAGTTAGAGGTTCTCAGACCAAAGCACCTCAACATCCAGGAGATGTATAAATTTAATTACATTTGGAGCAATGCCTGCATTGCCTGTACTGACCAGGGTGCTGCACTGACTAAATGAATGACTGCAGGGTGGTGGGAACAGTCTTGTTGCTTTCACATCTGCTACAGAAACTGAACAAATGCAAAACATCAATTTCCTTTGCTGGCATGAAAGCATTTTATGAGAATTAAATCCACCACGTAACCAGTTTTTGCAAGCAGGTACTTTAGTTTCGTGCCTTTGTGAAATAACAATCGGGGCATGCAGGCTATATGAAAATGAAGAAACAAATGAAGATATAGCTGTTCAGAGACATTGCTGGATGGCGTCACTTATGGTTTCATCAACTGACTGTTTAACTGATTACTTGCTGTTTAGTTGCCTTCTTGTTTATTTGTTACTTAGTTAGGTTTTTGTTTATTTGTTGCCTGGTTCCACATGTATGAGGAGTGATCAAAAAATACGAAGAATTTTTTCAGTTCTGAGAAGTGAGTAAAATTCTTAGCACTGCCGATCAACCCCTGCATATGTTTTCTGTTTTTACTTCCGTTGCAAGTTTGGCTGGTAGTGATTCCTATAGGTTTAGTTTGTAAAGTTCTGCTTTTCTCTGATTCATTCTCATTATTTTGAGGCTCCTTTGTTTATGTTAAACTTCATCCTTAAGCTGGAACCTCTGAGTTTTTGTTGTTCTGCACAATGAACGAGTCCTGGAGGATCTTGTCTTCTTCTGTTGAAGACCTTTACAGCAAGAACTAGCCAGCAAGGGTCGCAGTTAAATGCAATCAGCAAAAGCTGGCAACGTCTTGGGACCTCTTCTGGAAGCTCCACATCAATTACTCTCGGCATGTCTGGAACAGGCCAAACAGATAATGCAGCAGTTACAACAAGTGGCCTCTGCCAACACTGCTGCAGCACCTCTGGCACATCCGTGAGTCTGGGAAAATGTCTGGAAGCCCATATTCCACCTCCCAGGAACCATGACTAATCCAAATACCTGGGGTTTCCTGACCCAGTGTTACTTGGTCTTTAAATTTCAGCCGTCTTTGTTTGGTTCAAGCCTCTCCTTTCTGGTGGATATCATCATCACTCATACATTCAGGATCATTTTTGACTGTTGGACCTGACTGAATTTTGGACCTTAGCTGTGGAAAGTCAGTGGAATTGGTTTGCCAGTAATAAACTCTTTATGGAGAAAAGGACGAACTGATGTACTGGGATTATGGGAAGGATCTGAAATCACTGTCCAGGTGGTGACAGAGGTGTATAATTGCATTTCAACAGTGTCTACATTTCCTACTCCTCTTCCAACAGTCCAGAACCAATGGGATCCTGTCCAACTTGGACACTCATGCCTTAACCCCTCTGAGAAGCATCAGAGGGGAAAAAGGCCACTGCCTGAACTGAGAAGATCTTGGTGATCATTACTATAAATGTCCCCAAGAAGATCTGCTAATGCATACATGCCTCAGAACATGCATATGTCCCGTATTACCTGAATATTTACACATTTCTACACTTTACTCCAACACTACACCTGCACTGACCTCCTCTGAAGTTCAAAGCATTTGTGGGCACAATGTAGCTACGCTTCACCTCGCTTAAGCACTTTGCAAAAACTGCACTTTTTCTGGACTTTTAATCTGCTTTCACACAGCCACTGTTTCAACCATTTTCTGAGACTCTGACAAGGGGATTATTGGATCCTTTGGCTTTTCTTAGTGAGGACAGGTACCTGAGACACGGCTCTAAATGCGCCAGTGAGCCGTCCTGGAGAAGCTTTGTTCATGCCTTTAAACGCATCTCCTTTTCCTACAGTGGCTTTGTTGATGTTACTTGATTCCAACTGTCTCTACCAACTTACCAGTTTCTCTCCTTTTAATCACCACTATATAC
The DNA here is from genome assembly GCA_900497675.1 of Arapaima gigas. Classification (NCBI taxonomy): domain Eukaryota; kingdom Metazoa; phylum Chordata; class Actinopteri; order Osteoglossiformes; family Osteoglossidae; genus Arapaima; species Arapaima gigas. Next base: position 691,463 of record UFQX01000523.1, on the reverse strand, counting down.
CACACTACCATCAATCTGGAATTCAAACAAGCTCAGTGACATTTTAACCCCCTCACTATCATGCCATGCCTTAAATATCTAAACAGTAATACCCTTGAGCACCACTATACCAGTGTTATTTACAGAATACTTTTAAACTCATTTTTCCAGGCTGCAAAATCAGTCACGACCGTCAAAGCTGTTTTGACGCTTCTCATTTTTAGAATGAAATTTAAGTGACTTTCTGACTATAACCTTTCCTCCTATAATATGTAAAAAAAAATGCATTCTTGTGTCTCGATGGCTGAGCCCATTGTGCAGACTCCTGCTTTCGGTACCTAGGGTTAGGTGAACTTTAGGCCCCCTGTGTGGTCTTGTCTCCACTGCAGATCCCTGAATTTGCCCAACATCCCTCACTCCACATTTTACCCAAGACTGCATCACCCTGTGTCTCATCCTTCAATGTCTGGTCCCCTCATCCTTCCTCCATCATCCCTAACCCCTCTGCCTTATGGTCAGTGCCTGATGCTCAAGATAACAGCAACGTTCTTCCACACTGAAAACTTTCTTCCAACTTGGCATTTCTGCTGCTTCACTCAAATGCTACTGCAGAAAACACATCTTCTACCAACATCTTATACATGTTTTGTTTCAAACGGAAGACGGCTCAGTTTGCCCATTTACTGGCATTAGAGCAGATGTGACAAAACAGTCTGGCAACATAAGAAAAGGCTTGAGAAACATGCCCAAAATATTAAATATTTTTGTCAAGCGACGGAGTCCACGCAAACAATGAACGGAAGGCTGTCAAGATGGAGAGACTGGCTCAGCTGAACAGCGACCCCGTGTGTCCAAAGCTGGCATTTTACAGAGCTTTAATTTATATAGTAAACTTTACAGAACTTTAAAGATTGTTGTTATAAAATAAATGTGATTAAAATAAATAATCAAGATTCAGTTAAACAAAAAATTTTGGAATGCATTTTATCGGTTACACAATTTACATGGTCATGCAGCTATGCTTCAGAATAAACATCTGAATTAAACAGCATTTTTCAAAAAATGTACATAGAAAGTTTTGAAGGTGTGCTGATAAAAGTCACTTGATGAGATTAGTAATGATATGGGCTGAAATTTGAATATGCTCTTTAACTCTGTCGGTTTTTGTAGAGTCAGACCCACATTACACACATAACAAAGCAAGGAGTCTTAGCATGCATTGTAAATTAGTACAGAAATTGCTCATAGGAATTAAATATTACATGTAGATGGTGTCTGGCATTAATTTATTCCTAATCTGAAACCTTTGTCTAAAGGAATCAGCCATTTTTGACACGTGTGAACTGGAATAGAAGCAGGGAATAAAGATTAAATGAGTGCCTTTCAAGTTCATGTCCATAACTTCAAAACCACCTCCTGCTTTGGTGGATGGATGACAACACTGACGGGAAATGGTAAATGTGTAAAAGTCTGAAGAGCAGAATGACAACAAAGGGCAGTTACGGATGCTTAAAGACCATGACAAATAGTGGAGACAGTGGTGCAGAGATCAGCCTGGGCATCATATGTCACTTAAAGCTGTGGATTCCTTTTGGTGCAACATCACTGCTGGGCAGCAATGATTTGTTCATATGATTTAGCATCACTGATTTATCGCAAGGACCAAGCGCAACAGACCTTTCTAGCAGACTGGTTGTCATTAACATTGGCTCCTTCTGTAATGTGCATGAATTCTAGAGGGCGACGTACCTGGTCCCATAATCATTTGTGATGCATTCTGGCAATGTTTCATTTATTGACAAACTTATGTATTACAGCATCCTGTGCACTCCAACATGGATAATGTACAAATATTTTGATTAATGTGTGATTCTGTTAGTATGAAGAGGCTTTATGTTACCATGGAGACCAAAGCAACAGTAACAAACAAGCCTGAAAGCGGCAACAATACAAGTTATGTTATCAGTCAACAACTGGGACTAAACAGGAGTTTGCAGTGGCAACATATGCTTATTTTGGCTATTTTTACTTTTTTATAGTGATACCTGATATTTTTACCTAGCCTAACCCTACAAATAAATTGAGGGACATCTCTAATTTTAGGACTTTGTTGATTATAATTTAGTGATAGCGGCTTTGGAAATAGTAACAAAACAAACTACCAGCAGTTCTCTGGTCCTACGGGTGCTGGCAAGTTGAGGAGCCCCTACACCAGGTAAATTACTGACTGCTCTCTTGATAGAAAAGAATTACTATACCGCATCATTTTAGGTTCACGCTATAAATAGACAAGACAGTAATCTGTTGTTCACATTTAGAACGTACAAAGAAAAACAAGCTAAGCCTAATAATGGCTTTTTGTACACTACTGCATGCTTTTATATGAAACTGGTTGAAACTGGATGTTTACAGGCCACTTCTCCATTAAGAAGGTTTTCTGGGTTTTCAGCAAAACACAGTGGCAGTTAAATGAAGTGTGGCTGAGCTGTGTAATGAGCTGCTTGGTTTTTCCAACAACAGAAACTCTCCCCTGGCTCTGTGTTAGCTGGATCGGCTGGTTACCTCTCTGAAGACATTGTTAACAAGAACAGGGCAACGCTCCACCACAACAGAGGGCACATTCACATACAAAAATAAATCACAGCCTCTACAACAAATATTATAGCATTTCTCAAAAGCAGAAACAAAAATGTGTGCCCTGGTCAGTGGGCATGGCGAAACCATTCAGGCTGGATAAAGAATCTTATATGTGACAACGGCGATGTAATATTAAACAGCATAATATTGACGTCGACAGTCACTGTGATGGGTGCGCCCATTCCCCGGCCGATCTTACACACATTTTGGTTGTGCCATAAACTTATAGAATTTCTGGACCTCCATCTTTGACAGACTCTCAAAACTTACACATACTGATTTGCAACCACGTCCATTTATATCGGTATTTGGTGTTTCCCGAAAACCCTTTCCAACTGGCAACTAAACAGTGTAATATTGCTTTTGCCCCTTAAATAGATAGACGTAGGATACTGATAGCCTGGAAATCTCTTGATCCTTCCTCCTTCTCCCTCTGGATCAGAGACATGTACTTGCTCAAACTAGAAAAAAGCAAGTTCACCCTACAAGGTTCTGTCAATCGCCTTTTACACCGCCTGGAGTTCCCTTATTGACTACCTGCCTTCGGAATGAGTGCGGAACCTTAGACTTTAACCCTATTGATGCCTTACTTTACTTTGTAATGACCCCGTATAGCAGACAACTAAGACCCAGCCGCACTCCTGTTCACACTTGTCTGTATATTTAACTTAGTAATGAAGGGTTTTTTTATTACCCCCCTTGCAGTTCTATTAAGGGCTTGAGTCTAGGGTGGGGTTGTGCTTTTTTGTTTTTGTGGGTTATTGTGTTTATATGAATAACTGTAAAAAAAAGCTTTAAAAGAAATGATTAAAAAAAGCATTTTTTATGTAGAAAGCTCAATGTTAGGACATTTTTGTGCCTTAAAAAATCATGAAAAGCGTTACTCCATAATTATTTTATTGTTTCATTTGAAGTGAAATCCCCAGTGCAGCATTCTCTCTTAAACAGTATGGAAGCATTACGTGGTCTTGTTATTGAAGGTTATTTATAGGACATTCAAAGGCATAACAATACAGGTCAGTGAGAGAAAATGGAAAACTATTACTAAACGAACATCTCGGATATTGCACTAATTTGACTACTAACTTTAAAAACATATTTAGCATGAACGCTGTACCGTGTATTACGAAACGTGCGTTTTAACGTATTAGGTAGGTTTGGACCCAGCGATGCTCCATATTTTACAGAACGCGTATGAATTACGTCATAAATGTACACACTGCTGTCAAGTTAAGGGTGTAATTGAGTTACTGATCCTGGATCGGTTTAGTTTTTCACTTCACTTTTATGAAATGTTGAGATCTGGTCTGAGAAATCTGATTCCGAAACAGTTTGTATAATAAGCAAAGCAACGCAGACCGAAGAACGCTCGACTGAGTGTGATTCTGCGACCAGGCTTCTCTAACTCTGATTGGTCAATGAACCTATCCGTCATTTTTTTAAAGGCTTGGTTGGCTGGACTAGTTGTGGATCGTGTCATAAGGTTGTAGAGGACCGGAACAAAGAGCCCAAAGTGGTAAGAATGGTACACGGTTTTAATAATTTACTGTGTTAGTAAAATACCACTGATTCTTACATTTAAGAGGTGCATGTCTAATTTCAGTCGCTGCAGTGCGGGTGATTCCTTCGTTGTAAACTGATGGAGGAACGGTAAAGTTGTTCTAGAGAGGTTCATGCCAAAAGAGAAGGTCATAGTAAATTATAATAACGCATAGTTGTTTAGTCGCGTGTGGAAATGGCCCGCGCTTAGCACAGGTTGTAGTTTGAGTCTTTCCCACGTCTGACTAGTTAGTACGCAGGTGTAATACCGTCGAATTTGTAAGAACTTGTCACCGAACATCCAAATGATGTTTGCTGCAGCACCGATGCCTCCAAAGAGTGAAACAAAAAAGCAAGTAGTGGAAATGTTCTTCAAGGTAGCTGAAGTTGGTAAATGCACGTGAAGTGGGGCGACAGCCTGGGCAGGAAGTCGCGTAGCTACACGTGTGGCTCGAATGACAGGATTTCGACAAACCCCTCGACGTGAGGAGGACAGTGTGTCTTTGTTTAACACTTGTTGGACGTGGATCACGGTCTTAAGTTGTAACTGTGTAGCCGATTATTCCATGTGGCTCATATGAGCCTCCCGCGTTACTGCCGTACATGTGGCGAGTTAGCTTGCAGCTAGCATAGTTATCGAAGCAACAGTGGTGAAGCAACACGATTCAAGTGAGTTGTGCTTGGAAGGGGAGTTTGGGTAACTTACAGATCGCGGTTTCTTTTGTTGATAATTCGCTGTTGAACTGTAACAGCGCTTGGCTTTTGGACTGAAGAAGAGTTTACGCTCCCCAGCCTAACTGTCGAAAAGCGGGAATGGCGCACAGCTCGTGCCGGTCTTTAGTGCGCCGGACGGAACTTTATTGTAAAGCATTGTTCGTTATCCATTAGTGTCTCCAACTGTTTGAATAAATTTGTTTTGCCACTGTACGCGACTCCTACGAGCAAGCAGCCTGAAGTGTAGTGTTGAGGGCCTTTGCTTCTTTCTGGATTCGAACCCCATCCCTGCTGGTACCCTCGGTCTGGGTTCTTACCCTGAACTGATGCGGTAAACATGCCCTGCTGTATACGTAGTAAGTCATTGTAAAGTTCATCGATAAGAGGCAGCTTCTTGTAACTCACTGCTATCAAGTCATTGATTGTTGACCACATGGAGTTTCCGGAAACTTCTGGCTCTTTGTGGAAAGGCTTATTTTCCATTGTTGCTGTGATGGAGCTCATGTATCTGGTTGCTGGTTGTTCTCCACGTTTTCTGTATCCATCAACACAGGAGTTATCCAAGGTATAAGTGTGAGTTCCCATGAGAGCTCTGCTTCGGTCCAGTATAGAGCTGTTTTTCTGACAGTCTATGGTATCCTTAAGTCTCCAGTACCACAGTTCAAAGAAATTTTGTTTTTCCTCTCCTGCTTCTTTTCCAGCTGTCACATCCACATAGCATTCTAGAAAATACCTTTGCTTGGATAATTCTAGAATGTGTTTGATGTATCAACACATTTAAAGTCCTTTTTCCAGATCTTTCACGTGCTGGTCTTTGGCATATGTGACCACTTGCTGTTAAATATTGATCTCCTCACCAATGACACCAGAATTTGCTGCTGCCTGTTATCATGGCTTTTTTTTTCCCAGATTTAATTGTAGTCCCTCTTTTCTGTTGACCGTTTCAATAGAATTTTAAGGTTTTCATCATGCCTGGTTCTGCTTTTTTTCATAGCATGTTTGGCGTCCTAGTTAAGAACATCAGGACAAAATGTATAGCTCTGTCTTATTGTTTTGCCAGTTAAAAATGTTTTGGTTTCTCCCTGTGTTACACCTTTGGCTGGCTACCAATTATTTGTTGCCTTAATCAGATTTTGGGGGGGGGCATTTTATGAGTAAGTCACATTTTGACATGGTTGTCTGCCCCAGTGGTGGAGTGGATACGGCTCTGCCTCAGTGCCTAGACTGTGGGTCTGAGTTTTAATCTGGTTTAGTGTGGACCCAGGCAAATACAGGGAAAACAAATTCCACACAAAGAATTTGCTTCATGCAAATTGTGGAGTCTATTGGCTGTAGTGTATGAACGTGCCTGGTTACTGTGCAGTAAGCAGGCTTGCACTCTGTTTCCAGGATAGTCTCTGGACCACTGCAAGCCTGACATGGCCAAGCAGGTGGTTAATCGCAGTGACTGAATGTGCTTTGACATGGACTTGGCTGTAGTCACTAAAACAATGTTTCTTTTGGAAGTATCTGACTTTTTTCCGTTAATCTCGTCAAATTTAAAATTGTGCCTTTATTTTGAATCCTTTTCAGAATCATACCTGTACATCAGGAAGGTCCCCCCTGTATAACTAGCGTATGTTGAAGGACTTTGAGCATAATCTTGATGGTATGACAATAAGAAAACTGTGTGACAGTTTGCTGTCTTTTGCATCTTATTTCTTAGATCCTGGCAGCTGAAGACCTTTTTTTTTTTTTTTCTTACTAAATGGTTGATTTAAGGAATGTAAGGTGAATTTTCAACTTTCACTGCTGTTTAAACAAGATGAAGGTTATTCACCAGTGCAGGTTAACATCAGGCAGCAGATGGAGTCAAGTCATGACTAGGTGTTTGTGGAGACATTTTTATTTTTTGCTAAATTCTAACTTTTTTTATACCTTTATACCTGTATCAAATTCATATGAAATTTAATCTTGCAACTAAATATCAAAAGATGTCTGGTCTTATATTGATTAAGTTGATGGTAAAAGTGACTTAATTTTTTTTGTTAGTCAGTATACAGTATTTTCATGGAATACATTTATTAAATAACCACTGTCGATATGATTACCATAAAACAAAGCCTGCCTTGTTTGTGCAACTGGTCAGCTATGTTGCAGGTAAAGTGTATTATAGTTGTTCTAAATAATAATACTCCAGTTTGTCACACTCCACACACTATCAAATCGCTGGTATTTGCATAGTATTTTGGCCCAAGGAACATCTAGAATAGAAGAATAATGGAACAGGGTGGTTAGGTTCAAATCTGGGTTTGAATACTAGCCTTTTCTGTGTGAATTTTGCATAATGTTTGTGTTCATGTGGGTTGAAAATGTTTCAAATGATTTTGTGAATTTGCTTTACGTGTGTGTGTGTGTGTGTGTGTGTGTGCGTGCGCTCACTTTGGGTGGGGTGATTACTGAAAATGGATCAATGGGTATAATGGAACATCAATAGTGGTGCATTTCCATCAGTATGGTGTTGTGTGCAGCCAACAAACTTGCGTTTGAAAATCACCCCCAATGGGGTGAAAAGGCACAAAGGGTCAGAAAACGAGTGATGTGATGTATTGTTGCAGGAAGGGGTCAGTGCATGGGTGCCCAAGAATCCACTACCAGAGTACCAAGAAGCTGACACCAAGAATCGTCCAGACATGAACATCACTAAAGGAGGTCTGGTTATCTTCTCGGCCAACTCCAACCCCTCTTGTATGGAGCTAGCTAAAAGGATTGCCGAGTGAGTTCAGTGACTGTGTGTCATTACAATGTAAAAACCTTGTGTTTGTTCATGTCCAACGCTTTCAAAATCATTCATTGAAAATCACATACTGAAGCATGTTCTGTTTGTGGTTTTTCACCTTTGCCCAAATATTTGTTTCCCCCCCCTCCAAATTCTGGAGTATGCATATTTTTCCCTACATACTTATATGAGTTCTTCTAGTGCTGCTGTTTTCTGTTGCATTCCAAAGACATGTTTCAAGTAAAGGTGTGTGTGTGTGTGTGTGTGTGTGTGTGTGTGTGTGTGTGTGTGTGTGTGTGTGTGTGTGTCACTTCCATATGATGGACTTTTCTCTCCTGTTCTTTCCTGTGTGTACCTTGCTCCCTGTTTAACCTTACATCCTAAGTTCTTAGGATGGACTTTTGACTGTGGTGGACTTGCCTAGGAAAAGTGGTAATTGAGAGTGAGTGTAGGATAACATTAAGCTTTTATTTTACCACAATGGTCACTTCAGAAGTCCCCCCCCCCCACACACACTTAAGATTCAGGCAAGCAGGGATGCATAAACGGTGACATAAGAATGTATCCCAAAGGAATGATGACTATTTCAGCACTTTATCCAATAACCATTCTGCTCATAATTCCATGCAGCAAAAAAGATGACATTTTGCTGTGCTCATTAACTAACTCGGATAGATGAAAAATGTATTAAGATTTTATCGTTCACTAACGCAACTTTAATTTTGAAGTTTTTTTTTTTTTTGTAGGTCATTCCAAGTTGAAGTTGGGAGTAGAAGACCTGAACATCATCTTTCCAAATATAAAGATTTAATCATAAAATTGGGGAAAAAATGATACTTTTAACTGTAGTTTGATTAAATTATATGCATGAACATAAAATAAGCAAACTTTTCTGGCTGAGACGAATAATCTTGTTATCAAATGGAAAACCAATGAATCCACTGAGGGAGGGGCACTTAATTTTGTCACATGGGGGGGGGGGGGGG